>HG738136.1:649943-829624 GCA_000499405.2 Onchocerca volvulus
CTAAAGAGTTTGTCTCTTTAAGAAGAAAGGTCAACCTGGCTTTGGGTGGTTGGATACTGGCAATAATGCTCCTTGACATCGTTACCTCACCTCGTCGGGCACCAATATTTTTTGTCGTGAATTTTTCTCAATTGTGGAGAGTGATGTCAACTAACAGCCAAATATCACCAGTGAGTCTAGGCGATTTGATTGTTGCGTTAGTCGACCAGCTTCCAGAAATCTTCGGAACTGAATTGATTTGGATTGCGTTGAATTGTGTCGATTTGAGATCGCTTGTGTTGAACTGGTGTGTTGAGTTTGCTTGAATTTGTGTTGTGTGGAGTTCCGTTGATTTGGGTTGTCGAAAGGTTGAATTGTAGCACCTCAAACTTGGGTAAGTAAACCTTTATCATGAAACGTTGATAATACGACAACGATAATGACAATGACCATTACAATGTCAGTTATATCAACAATTCCAATGATCCTAAAAGAGACTAAAATCCTGACCTACTAAATATCTAACCTTGAGACAAAAAACCATAAAATGAGGCTATACTGAGGATTATGCTTATTTATAGAGACATGACAATGACCGAATTTGACCTACAATGAAGCGCCATTAATAATACATGAGACCGCGCCTTTATTGGCGCGTAGAATAGACTACAACATTTGAATTATTGGTTACATATTAAGATAACAATTCAGCAACAAAAATGGTTGAATTAAAGAATTGATATCTCGGAATTTCTCGGAATTTCCGACATATGCTACCTGTTTATAAAAATAAACTGCAAGCACAAAACATTTTATTCCAAAATGTATAAATTCAATACTTTATTTCACTTTGAATTTCATAGAAGGTGAAACAAAAAGAAAAGTCTTAAAATGATAATTTCTTCCATAAATTAATAATTGTTTCTTCAATACTTCTTCACATTTCTTTTTGTTTCTTCTTCGTTTTCATTTTCATAAAAAAATAATATTGAAAATTCAGATTCCATGAAATGCGTCATTGATGCATCATGGGGAAAAAAAAAAATGCAAATTTAAGACCTCATGGGTACTGAAAGTATTTAATCCTTCACTGAAGTCAATATGAGGCAATGCATTTACTTCCTTGTCTTTCATCTTTTAGTGAATAGAGGCATTCTGTTTTTTTGTTGTTTTACATAATGAAGGATAATGATATGAAATATTTGGAATTGTTAACTGAACTCAATGAAATTATTGCTATCTCAAAATTCACTAAAGTGATAATTGCAATTTGCTGTGCGTTTCATTTCAACTAATTGAATGTAATGTATTACTTGATTCAGTTTTTTTTTTAAAGCAAGTCAATTAATAAGTGAATCATTTCGGACAGCGATCAAGCAAATCACTAACGATTGGCTATGGCATAATAATCAAGGATGAGATTTCATGGAAATTTTATAACGGAAAATTTCGAGAGCTAATGATGTCATAAAAAAAATAAAATAAAAAATTGAGAAATATGTGGGAAACAAAACAGGAGAAATTACATTTAATCGATTGAAGGCCAAAAGTGTAATGAAGGAGAAAATGGTATGGATGGATGAAATGATGATAAGTGAAATGGACGGATCAAAAAATAAATCCAATGTTCCATATAATGAAGAATTAAAACTGAATACGAATATCATTTCTGCTTTATTTTCGGTTATTTGTTAGAAAATAAAGCTATGCATCATCAAAATAATTGACTAAAAAAAAAAATCGACTCATCAATATTTCAGGATTTAATATAAAAGGATTATTTCAAAGTTTCTGAAAAACAATTGATCTATGTCTAAGTTTCTAATTTTATTTCTGTTAAATTTAATCCGAAATTTTTATTTTATTCATTCGCTTCTTATTTGAATATTAGAGTATATTTGTAGATTTTTTATTTGTCATCTTGTGATTTTAATGAAAAAAAAAATAAATTATTCAAAAAATTACATATTATTTAAAATTTCTTACCAAATTTTCAAATACTTTTGCAGTGACAAAAGGTTTTCATTCATTTCAAATCTTTAATATTTGTGAATATTATGGGAATTAAAACTCGATTTTTAGAACGAAAAAATCACAAATGTTTTGCCTCACAATATTCAATTCATTGTTTCTGCAGTAAATGTTCAAACAAAATTTATTGCTAACAAATTTTTGATTTCCGAAAGAAAATCGATAATCGATCAGAGGGCCAAAATTTTTTGCAATAACTGCGTAAGTAAGATTTAAAATACAATTTAACCCGAAAAAATTAGCAAATAGCATTTTATTTATTAATTCAATCTCTTCTCTTTTATTGTTCATTTAATACTGATTACTTTTCCAAATTTAAAATATAAATTTTGAAAGCAGATTTGAAAAAGAAAAAAAGACACATCGATGATAACCTATTTTTATTGATTCAATTTCATCACATTTAATTCTTTTAATTTTGTTTTTTTCATTGTTTACTAGCTATACCGTCCACATTCCGCGTGGCCAGTCCACTTAGTCTATATCTTAAATCTCCGAATTTTCTTTAATACATACCTTATATATATTAGTTTAAAATCTAAGATCTCCGAAAGCTCTAACCTCTGCTTTGAAATTTTGACATAACGTTGCATTCGAATATGCATGTTTTTATATACTTTTTTTATGCATACGTTGTTGTAGCTCAGTCTGATTAATTGAAAGAAGAAAAAAAAAAAGAAAAAAAAGAGGAAGCGCATGTTTCAAATGTTGGAAAAAATTAATTTCAAAATGCTTGTGAGTATATATTTTTTGTTGTTCCACTGTCTTTGTAGATATAGAGATTATGCGGTTTGCCGACTCTAAAATACGTAAATATTACTGTCCATGTGAGAAGCAATCCTTGTCCAGATATAAACTGCATAATTTGAAAGATTAGCCCTGAGCATTAATGACGATTTTGCAAACGCCAATCGATTTGGGAATTGTAATCTCTTAATAGCAATGGCATATCCGTTGGAATCATAGCAATGCGAAGAATGAGGACATCTTCACCTTTGAAAGATTCTATCAAGATTGTTGTTTCTACAATGTTGATCATTAATTTTTTTACTGCAAGCCACGCCCCTTTACAGAGTTCTGGCTGGTTGATACTTCGCAACATGATTATTAGGCACATGGATTTTTAATTGCAGTACGTGCAGTGGCATCCCTGGCAGGTCAAGTGAATTCAAAAATTCTGTTCGATGATTAACCGATTCATCTGCTTCCACAACAATGTCGACGAACTTGTATATGATTGCTTGTACGGCAAAATCCATGTACTATATTTTTTGTATTTTGTATAGTCACAACTTCCTGGAAATCTTTATCGATGTTGGCATCAGTGCATATTATATTATATCGTCGATTTCGTTTGAAGTAATTTTTTATAGAGCCAAAGTAGCATATGTACGTGTGGCAATTCTCTCTTCTGTCATTCCATTGAGTACATCCAGCAGCGTAAAAACACAAATAATTCATGTTTTGCCATCCATCAGCGATTTCAGCTTCTGTCTGAAAATATATGCTGTGATTCATGCTTATCCATCGATGATTACCCAGGAAGTAAGAGCTCTTGTATATCGTCCCAATCTGGATTGCATGTGAATGTAATGAATATGTCTGGACGTCTGTGTAGTGACGAGCATACGCAATTGCATCTTAAGCGTACTCATGCATATTACATAGACTGCCTATATATGAAGATGGCAAAATCGTTAGTTTTCCAACATTAGTGTATTACCGTCATTTACAATTGCAACTTGCTAATAAATATATTCCTCAGAACGAAACTTGGTCTGATTTTAAACGGATGAATATCAAACGTTCTGTTTCGATTTTTTCATACAAATCTACGATATAATGATGAAACAACTGACGCCATTTCTAGATGTGATTGTCTTTATTCTCTCAAATCATTATTTGATATGAATAATTCATTGCGCTGCATTTCTTATTCGTTTCTATGCCACAGATTGGATTTATCATCTTAACGATCCATCGGCATCATCCCAGAAAATGAGAGGATATTGCAGAGCATCAAAGCATCGATGAGTTTCTGCAACTTCTGTCAATTGATCGTTTCCCCCGTGAAGAACAATATCTCTAGGTTCGAATTGATCTCCAACTATAACAGCTAGTCGTTGTTAAAGGTTGGAATAAAAAAAAAAATTTAATTTTGTCGAGTTTTTGCAAAATCCTTCAACTAAATGAAATTTTAGGTTATAACGAAGATATGATTGATACAACGAATGTTACAGGTCATTTTGAGGCTATTGGAAGTATTCGATTCATTTATTCATGCTGGACCAGAAATGAAAGTGTATTATACTTGTGATAAGCAAATCAAAGCGTTGGAATGATACTCAAAAAAGTATCAATTTATAGAATACAATTTTTTAGATTTAAACTAATTTAAAATATATCCAAATTAATTCATAAAATGATGAAGGGACAAAGATTAAAGACCAAACTGATGCCAAAATCAAAAAGATTCAGTAAAACTAAGAAAATTCATTTTTTGAAAAGTTTTGTAGATAAAAAATTAAATTTTGAGCCATTGCATGTATAATCCACTTTTCACAAGCTCTCGACGATTAAAAATGGAAAGTAAAAAGATCAAAATAAGAATTAGAGTTGCATTAATTAAATGAATAAGTATGCATTATTAATTTACGAAAATGATTCTTTTGTGATAGTAAGTGTAGCAAAAAAAATAATGATTGTTTAAGCTATTCTACTTTAATCAATTTATTTTTTATTATTGCAGAATAATTTATTGCGGGCATGTTTCCGCGAAATTAAATGGAAAATTTCGCTTGAATTTGCTACGCGCTCAAAAAAGTGAAAAAATTTTATGATATGCGTTGTACAGATTTGCAAAAGTATGAAGTTAAAAAGACAAAAAAATGTTCAGTATAGAAACATAATTGCATTATTTCAGTTTCAATTTTTTTTATTGAGGTGATTTTTGTCAAATTTTCAATTATTTATATCAATTTTATAAAGATCTGAACTTGAATCAATTCAAAAACAGTAAAATTTACGAAATAAATTGTCAAATAATTTTCATCAGTAAAGAGTTAAATTAAAACGCTCATTTTTTCACCGTGCCAATCAATTTTCTTTTTATTTTTAGAAGATTTTTTTATTATCAAACTAGTGTAAGTTATTATTAATAATTTTTACGAAGAATTTCACGAAAATGATTTCATTTGTTGTTTACAAAATCAAAACAGTTGAAATGTGATCTTTATCGTTTTGATTTATGCTAATTTAGCTAATTTTCAATCTTCGACCCAGCTTAAGAACGCAAGATAAATGAATCGAAATATCATGCAAAATAGATTGTTTTTTTGTCGGCAAATCTCTTTCCTTTCTTTTATTTTATTATGCTCGGTTGGAAAAAAAGATACTAATTTTTCTGTTTAACATGTTATTAATACTAATTAATTTTTTTTTGCATTGTCATAATGTTTTATGCTATTAGATTAGTTAATTAATTATCCTGAAAGCTTATAATGCTTAAATATAGCTTTATAGATTTTATTTTCTATTTCTGATCACGATAAAATCATATTTATTTCATATCTTTATTTGTCAACTGATGATATTGGCAGAACAAAAGACTTTTATCTTTTTTCTTCAATACCGAATTTATCTAAGTAAATTCAAATAAAGCAATGAAATTTAATGAAATAAGCGACAAAGAGAAAGAAAAAGCGGTGAAGAAGAAAGGAAAGAAGGACGAGAGTGAAGAAGAAGAGTAAGATTCAATTAGTATCAATTATCTGATAATGTATGATTATTCTTATCCAAATCATATCAGAGATACTAACGGAAAAGTTGCATATTTTGTTATCATTATCATCATTATCATTTCTCGAATAGTAATGTAAAACGAGACATCTAATGGCGACACACGACAATAGTGTGACGTCAAAGTTGATATATACATATAATTACGGAAATTAAGTGACGATAGCTTTAGGGCTTTATTTCAAATCACAAAATATGAATGACAAGCTTTGAAATATATCTATACATATATGTTCAAATAAGACAAATATGGGATGAACAATCGGAAAAGTTTGGCGAAATAAAAGATATCGGATAGGAGAAGGTTAGACGAAGGTTGGCGCCGCTGGTTTTCAGATATGTTCACAATTATCGCCTCAAGCTGTAATATATAAGGAGCATAATTTTTGTCTCAGTTGCCAGTTATATTCCAATTAGTAAATTTCCCCACTTCCATTATCTCAATATTCCAATCAGCAAACTTGCCTCTACTTCCATTATCTCAATTATCATACTAAAATAATACCTATAGTCGCCAAACAAATTCATTGCTAAACTGGTCGTGTTTAACCGATTGTTCAAACGACAAATTCCATTTTGACAAGTGAAGAGAAAAAAAGACTCATTTCAATTTGCAATGGTTAGTTAAATTTTCACTGTTTATTGAATTAAATAAAAATTTGTAGTTTCAGTTTAATGAAGAGAATATTTTAGATAATAATTTTTTAAAAAAATATGATGCTGAATAATAGACAATCAAGAAATTTATACCAATTTCATATTAATAATGAAATTGGTACGGAATGCTTTTAATAATCTATGCAAGATTACTCGCAAGAAACTTGAAGAAATTCAAGTATCATATAATTAAATTATTTTTGGCAAAACTAATTCATCACTATTATATACAGAGAATGCTATTTTTTTTTTTTTTTCATTGATTTATCAGTTTCATATACATGTTTATAAATTACGATAAGCATACTATGAATTGTATGAAATGAAAAGAAAATTTTGTTTCCGAAATAAATATTAGATCAAAGTAAAACATTCTAATTAAAGAATAAGAAAAAGACATTATTCATATATTTTATCTTTATTATAACTTAAATTGTTGCATTAGACATTCAGATACTCTTATAAATAACAATTGTTTTTTATTAGTGAGCTATCAAAGAATTGCTGTACATTATTATTAATTTCTTTTTTAGCAATATTCATACTTGAAAGTAATTATGTCATTGATTAGCTAATTACTAAGAAGTTGTTTTCAAGCAATCTTATAAAATTTAATTGTAGAAATAACCAATCAAATGAGAAGAAAAAAACAAATAATTTGACAATTAAATGGTTTTGAACGAATGTTCAAGTTGAAAAAAAAAAAAAGTAACATAAAAGTACTGCAAACGAAATTCTTTGCTTTTAGTTAAATTTAATAATATGACAACGAGTTCTCGCATTATTTGACGCTAAGTATTAAATAATTTCCAATTTGCAATTAATTTACAAAGTGCTTGAACTTGAATTTCATTATAATTTTTGAGTGTGCTAAGTGATAAAAAAATGTGTCGTCTTTGTTATATTTCCATCAATATTAACAGTGAAAGCAATTAGATAGAAACTCGACGATTTTTTTCATAATCTTTGAGTATTACGAGTTTTAAAATTTATATAATACATTTTTGTAAACTTTTTAACAGAAAACATTTTTATATTATAACAGATTTTTGTAAATTTCTTTAATAGAAAGCATTTTTAAATCTCTATGCAAGAGTTGTTTATTCTTTCCATAAGTTAGTAATGCTACAATAATTTACGCGGCTATCCTTCATTGATTGTTTAAGTTTATTATTGATAAACCAAGACTTATCAATGTTTTTCAGTTGGAAGCTTCTTCTTTCTCCATGACCAAAAAATTATTAATAGTTATTCAAAATTAAAGGTTTTATTCAAATCATTTTCATCATTTCAATTCATTTTCACCGTAATTTCATCGTAATTCTTTTCTAACGACAAGATAATTTGTACATGTTAATGCAAAAGTATATGTTTGCAACTTTTTCTTTTTTTTCTTTCATAGAAATTAGCTAAATATTAACGAATTTTAAGGAATTTGTACTAATACCAATTCTGCTTGCCTATCCAGTATCAGCTTGCTTTGGTGGTCTTGGATGCTGTCAACCACAACAACAAGCATGTTCAAATCCTTGTGGTGGTGGAGGAGGTGGTGGTGGTAAAGGATGGTAAGTTTATTTCAATTTTTTTACCGACCAAGAAAAGCAAAAATAGAAATGAATGTTGGGAGATAAATTATCAATAACTTTTTTTTTGCCCGAATGCTAAATTATTCAGTAAAATGAAACAATGAAAATTGGGGAATAAAAGCATTTCTTCATTGCTGTTATTGCATGAATATTTCCGATTAAACTAAGTATTGAAATTAAAAACAAAATAATTGTGCACGTGATTATTACATAATTGAAAATTGAATGGATTATTTAAATATGCTTATGAGATGATCAATACTAATGGACAATTTTAATTAATCAAAACCATCGATGTATATTTCAACAATTGTATTATTTATTTTCATTTGAAAATTTTCAGGCATGCAGGTGGTGGTGGCGGAAGTTATTCAAGCGGAATCTCCTCATCTTATAACGTACCTCAAGCACCAGCACCATCATACGCTGCACCACCATCTTACAGTGCACCATCATATGGTGGTTCATCCTACAATCTTGCACCATCCTACAACACACCTCAAGCAGCACCATCATATAGTGCAGCCCGGGCACCGGCATCATATTCTGTCGCTGCACCGGCATCATATTCTGTCGCTGCACCGGCATCGTATTCTGCCGCTGCACCGGCATCATATTCTGCCGCGGCACCAGCATCATATTCTGCCGCGGCACCGGCATCATATTCTGCCGCGGCACCGGCATCATATTCTGCCGCTGCACCGGCATCATATTCTGCCGCTGCACCGGCAACATATTCTGCCGCTGCACCGGCACCATATTCTGCCGCGGCACCGGCACCATATTCTGCCGGGGGACCGGCACCATATTCTGCCGGGGGACCGGCACCATATTCTGCCGGGGGACCGGCACCATATTCTGCCGCGGCACCGGCACCCGCACCAATTTCTGCTCCATCAATCTACGATGGGACCCAAAGTGTGTCAGGACCGCAAACTTATGGTGAATCAGGTGCTCCGCAGCAACCGTACAGGGATAATTCAGTAGATAGTGCATCACCACCAGCAAATCCACCGGCGCCAGCACGATTCGCCGAAGGCATTGAGCAAGTGTCTCTTCCTGATGGTAAGGCCTTTTTTTTACTTTTTTAAACTTTGATTTAAAATAATCGTTATAATATGGGAGATAAAAATTCTATTTTAGATTAGATGAAAGTATAAATTTTAAAAACTATATCACATTCAATTGATAGAATAAATTCGTTAATTTCTCTTTCCAATTGTTTTTCTATAATACATGATGATAAATCTAATAATTTATCCCTAAAATTCTACTACTAATATGTACCAACTTATAATTTTATTTAAGATATTAAAAAAAAAATTACTCAATAAATTATATCTTTAAGTATTATACACTTCCTATTATCCAAACAATTTGTTGCAATAATATGCTATCCCTATTTTTGCTACCAAATTAATATAATAAAATGGGAAATTCAATTTCTTATGTCATATATATATGCATTGATTATAAGTTAGCATTTATATTGGAATTCTTAGGTGGCACAATTGATCTTGCTTCCTTATCATCATCACCATCCAATAGTCAAACTTCCGATGCTACAACTCAAGAAACAACCCAACAATCGACATCTCGACAAACAATTCTAGCTTATCGACGAAGTGCTAAACTACGACACTGGCGATACTGATAAAAATAAGATACAAATTGTTTTACTCAAATTTGACTATGGTGTAAATTTTCGATTTTTGGTAAATTGTATTGTAAGATAATTATGCGAATGGAACTTTTCTTTTTCATAGGATATAATTAGCTAAACTATTATAATATTTCACTGATTCGAACTGCCCGCATTTTTCATGTATCATTTTTTCCGAAATACCGTCATTTCAAAATAAATGTTTGCAGCATCAAAATGATAGAAAATAGAAAAAGATTTCGGATGCAAAGTTGCAGAAATTCTCAAATATTATAAATTTCTCATACTTGAAATTTATTGGAGTTTCCAATCTCATTAAATTGTTCTTCCTAAATTTATCGTACTTCAAAAATTTTCTCGTAATTCGTGTTGAACTATAACCTCCCTACTTCATTCTTCTAAACTTCATTATATCAGTTGTATTTTTAACTCATCTCACCCGAAGAGAATTATCATAAGGAAGCATAAAAGTTTATTTTTGCATGACAAAAATTATAAATGAAAAAAAAAAAGTTGTTCATCTCAATATATCATTCGATGTATTGTCATATTTTTTGTAAAAGGAAAAAAATTTTCAATTTATGTATCTCAAAACTATTTACTTCTGTTTGCAATCATTAAAATATGTCAAGAAAGAATTGTGGATATTTGAAGAGAAATCATAATTTAGAGTTCGAAATTGATTTTAATTAGCTACTAATAAAACATAAAATTGTCTTTATCAACTTTTGCATGAAATTCAAATCTTTATCATTTGTTTAATAAAATAAAAAATACGGAATAATCCAGCAATATAATATGAATTATGACGATGTACAATGAAAATTTTTATGTTATGGTTATGCAGCTATTTGAATTACGCGCTAATAAGCTATTAATTGTAATGGAAATTATTCAATTTTCACTTTCTTCCAATCATTTGATCAATGAATTGTTTTCCTTTTCGGATAACTAATTGCCTTCAAAATTATTACTGGCATTTAGCATAGTTAACTAAATGTAATAAATATTGTCGATTGTTTTTTATCGATAGCATTTCTTTTTAACGCTTAATATAAATTTTTAGATGTAAAATAAGCGTAAACAAGTTTAATTTAAAATAACTTTTCAAGTGGAAATAAATCTGTTTAGTCTTTTTAATTTGGAATATATCAAGAAAAAATATTTCAACCAAAATAGCTATAATTGAAGCATTTTTGAAAAATTCAAATGTAATTTTGTAAAGAATTTAAAGCTTCAAACATTCTTCGCTTTTATCTTCATCGCTAATAATAATGATAAAAAACGGATAAGGATTTCTTTTTTTTTTTTTTTTTGAAAAACTGGTAGGAAGAAAATTTACAATTTCTTAAAGAAATGTTTCATGCTTGAAGATGAAGAAAAGGATAGCAAAACCGGTATTTTGTAGAGTATATTGAAAAAGAGATCCGGCCTAATTTTGCAAATATAAATGCTCATGAATAACTTATACATATGCAAGCATATAAATGGTTCAAACATATGTGTAGCACCCGGTTTCTGCATGATATTTAATTAAAATGAATAGGTAACTTGTTGGAATACAACGAATACCCAACAAATTTCATACATACTCAGTGGTTCCACTTGATGATCGCTGATTAATGATTAATATCAGTTTATGCTTTGTTATGAAGAAAATATGGAATGATTTAAAACAGGATTATCATAATTAGAAGGATTAGAAAAAGTATTTGAAATTATGACTCAATAAGTAGTCATAGAAGCTTCAAATGATTAGAGTGTGATATTCTTCGGTCATTTTTTTAAACTTTTGGAGATCTTTTCATATATTATATGAATTTAATGATAACAATTTGAAGAATATTTTCCATAAAATTTTAGTACTATCTCAAGAGAGAACCTTAAAAATTGATCAATGGTGTATTCCTAAATGCTTTATGAAGTTACCGAAGATTTTTGCAACATTTTCAATATTGCATCAATCTTGTTTCGAAGCCTGTTTTATTGCTTAGAAGCTATAGAAGATTCCTAATTTTCATTTTGTTTAAGCGATATAATTCATCAAAATCAACAAATTTAACAATCCAACAAAATCAAGTAATCAATCTTGTTCTTTCAATCGTTTCATCATTGTCAGAATAAGATATCAGCGTACAATTCACAATATGTAAAATGAAGGAAGGAAACCGGTTTAAATCCGGTTTTTCAGAAAACCACACTGATAATACCAAACTATCTCATTTAATTAATTGGTGCCATATCTTATCAATAAATTCTAAATTAAGAAAGTCTAAAATACTAAAATTTATCATCATTTATTGATAAGATGACCAAAAAAAAATTATGCAGCAAAGATTATCTCATTTTATATTTTAAAGTAAATTTTATACACAAATACGACTAGCAAGTTAAACATGTTTCAATGAATATGTGCTGCTTGGATTTCATTTTTGATAAATTTCACATTAATAATGTTATTTTTTCCTTTCTTTTTTAATATTAATTGTTATACATATTTTATTCAATCTATTAAGTGATAAATTCATGAAATTTGCAATGGACAAAAAAAAAGCCAATGTATAAAATAATGGCATAATTACCATTACTATTCTTTCTCCCCCAAAATAAATTGCATTATTTCAATTCTAAATTTTAGGAAAAAGAGAAAAAAATCATTGACTATAAATTTTCAAAGGGCAAAAGAATAGTCAACAACTTGTCGGACTTTTTAAAATATTCTTCTTAATAAATAAAAACAATATTAATAAATCAGCAATTTTCCCGCCTCTCGGCCATTTTATTTTTTATTCAATCATTTCAAGTGACATTTTTAATCAAAGAAAAAAAAAAGACTATGCAATTTTCATATTCTACAACAGCATCTTAATCTTTCCAATCTATTCAGATTCATTTATACTGATTTCATTGAAAGTCAAATTCTAAATACTGTATGAAAAAAGATAAAGTATATATGAAAGAAAATCCATGGATAAAGAATGAGATAATAGTAAAAATATTTAGTTTTAGATTTTTAGTGAGGATAGAATAAGAAAAGGATAAAAGAGGACTGAAAAAACTAAAGACTAAATAGGATATAATAAAAAATAAGACATTACAAGAGGAACTTTCATAAAATTTGTTTATTACGATTCACTCCATTATTTTAATTTTCTGCAAATTCGCTCACATTATATAACAGAAAGTTATGCAAGGAAAGTATTTCTATCATTTCGTATCAATTAAACAATGCCCCTAAATATCGCTATAATTATTAGCCATTGTTATTTCTTCATTTTTTCAATCGATTTTTTAACTGTAGCAATTTTCTTTTCAAAATTCTCAATCATTGAAATTATTATACATTTTAGCTACACATTTAATAACTTAAAACATGAGAATATTGTTTAAGATTTTATTATTATGCTATACAATTTACTATTCCTTTATCCTCAACTTCTAACCTGCATATCTTTCCCAAACCAAATGATCTTTCGTCCTAATCTCAATCTTTACATATGTTCTAATCGAAGACTTTTCACTCTACTCCAATCCTCTAACCTATGTATATTTTCAAGCTTTTTGCTTTCTTCTCAATCCCTAATACATTCATATTTTGTACCCCCAATCTTCTCACTACTCTCTTCGAAATCACACTATTTTCCACTAGGAAAGCAACGATTGCACGTTTGTCGATGATCCCGGATTGCGGAATCATGATTGGGGAGCATTTTTGACAGGACAGCAATTTCCGGTCAAGTCTTTGTTCCGGTTTTGTTTCCTTTTTCTTCTCGAGTATTTAAATTGGGTCTTATAACTCTACGGTAAAGATAAGTAACCGAATCGCTTTTTCAATTTCCCAATTCAAATTATTAAGAATCCCGTGAATTTCTTGTTCGTAACTGGTTGACATTTGATAATCGCTTATCATCGATTTTGTTGAATATTCAAATTTGTCTGATCACACTCATCACTAATATGTTGGACATTTTCAAATTTCCTGGGAAGTATTGACATGCTAAGTGTTTGTTTCATTTATTCTAATCTCCTCGTGATTTTAGGCTTTTGATACTTAGGTCGGATTTACCTCAAATTAATTGGCAAAGATGATTTTGTTCATTATTTAAACTATGATAAGCGAAAGATTTGGGTTGCCTTTCAATTGGATATAGAATAAGAATGAAATTGACATGAATGATTTATAAATGAACACTTTTTCAAATTAATCCATATCACGTTTCTTTCTGATTCAGGTGGAATTTTCAGATGTTGAGCCGCCAGGTGCAAGCTTGGCGTACGTTGTGGAGATTTACGGGAATTATTAATAAGAATACGAGAAGTTGCACAACAAATCCATCTAGCAAAGCGGCAAAAGATGAGAAGAAATGTATATAAATTTCAATTTTTTCTTTCTTTGATTGAAAATGAAATTTAAATAGTAATTAGAATAAATTTGCACCATTTCTGAATAAAATTCAGTGAAACTGGGAATATTACTAATTTATATATTCTACTTTAATACTTTTACTTTTTTTTCCCATTTTTTTAAAAGCTTTTCTGCCGGTAATTTCTAATTAGAACGATTATTTTTAGCAACGATTTGGAAAATTGATGATATGAAACGTGAGAAATTAGCTAAATTTGGTCGATACTGTGCAGAATGTTTACCAAAATTTGTGCAAAGAGTACAGGTATCCTTACTTTTTCCTTATCATCTTCAACATGAATATACTAACAAATAGTGCTAAGGCATGCTAATAGATGTTGCATTTGAATATTCCGAAATACTGTTAGATCACATATTCAAGTTCTCTTCAACAGGCTAACATTAAATTTCTTTTTTCAGAAATTTAATATTTCTCCATGCTTGCTTATTACCTTACTACCAGTAGAAACGTTTTACTAAATGTTAGAGTAATGTTAATATCATTTGAAAATCTGAAGTTTCATCTAATGAGATAACTGATTCCATTCTTGCTACTTTTTATAGTTTGCTGCTGGAGATGAATTAGAACTGTTAATTCATCCAAGTGGAGTTGTGCCCGTGATAGCATTTCTGAAAGGAAATCATGCAGCACAATTTACAAATATCGTATTTATTACTGGAATGGATGTCCCTTCACGCAAATTCCGTTTCGAGGTTTCATTTTTACTTACACTTACTTACAGTTAGCGTTCCAAATATATAAGGTTTTTACTTGATAATTTATGCTTGGGAATGAAGTCACAAATATTGCAATTATTACACTGTAGAATTCTTCCTTTGAGCAGTACTCATGGCACCGGATTTTCTGTGACAGATCAAACTGGATAATAAGCAACAATAATTAGGAACATGTAATGATAAAACGGATTGAAATAGTTCAATTTACAAGATATATTTATCAACAATTACAAACAGCGATGTATTCTGATATTTGCAGTAATATATTTTGTACTGAGTGTTAAAATCTCATGCATGCACAATGCAATAAAAATATTTTATAGTTAATTTTGACAGGATTTTTTTTTCATGATATTTCATTATAAGATTATACGTTATTATAATTTCAGGTCATTTATGCTCTTCTTTCGATACGTTTCAGTGCACGCATTCGTGTACGCACATATACCGATGAAATCGCACCACTGGAATCAATAACACCACTTTTTAAGGGAGCAAACTGGTACATTGAATTTAAAATTCAAAGTTATTTTAGGTATACATTGTCTCAACTTTCTGTAATTTTGTTGCAGGTATGAAAGAGAAGTATACGACATGTACGGTGTTTGGTTTAACAATCATCCGGATTTACGACGCATTCTTACCGATTATGGTTTTGAAGGGCATCCATTCAGGAAAGATTTTCCTTTGTCCGGTTATGTTGAGGTATATTTTTAAAATTTTTGAATTCAACAAAATTTGTAGAATTTACAATAAATATATTGTTGAATTATGTTATTTTTAAGACTGTAACACACAAATTATTATTAAATATGATTTCCAGTTGCGGTATGATTCGGAACTCGGTCGCTGTGTATATGAACCAACTGAAATGGCGCAAGAATTCCGAAAATTTGATCTGAAAACTCCATGGGATTCAATGCCTAATTTCCGTGACGAATCTATGATGTCGCGCTACGAACAAATTAGTTTAGAAGGACCGAAAGAAGAAACCGAAAAGGATAAGAAATAATTTATTTATTTATTTAAATTAATGTAAACAATGTATATAATAAATTTATTAGGAAAGACCCATCAGTTTATCAAAACGAAGAACCGAAAATGCCTTGAATTGATCCAATCTTATTAGAAATAAGAAGCAAAAAGATGATTCAGATCAAGTGGATGAGGGCAAAGGTAGCTCTTTATATTTTTTCTTGATTGAAAATTAATATTAAATCATTAAAAATAAACGTATGTGCATATTTCGGTGCATATTTCATACTAAATCTCAACTGATATCATGAATTTTTTATTCTCTGAAAGAATCACCACGAAATTCTTTACCACTTAATTCTAATAACAAACGTGTTTCATTTTTATTCGTTAACGCTCGTTGCCGGGATAACTTGTCTCGCACTTCAATCGTTTCTTTGCATTTTTCTCCAATTAACCATACTTCAACATTTTTCATTTTAAACGTTATTTCACCGGCCAACCAACATTTTTGAAATGTACTTATACCAGAAGTGGAATGACCATTACTGAAATCCTCATACAGAAAGAAGGACCAGTTCTCATCTTTTCCACCCATACCCTGAAAAAATTTATTCCTTCGATTAAAAAAAATTTTGTTAAAATTTAAGCCAACAGAGATTTAAGATTTCTAAATTACGATATAACACACTGCTTAGCTAAAATTAGCAGGATTAAGTCAGATTCTGCATATTTATAGAAGTCAGATAGCAATAAAGAAGTAGCAAATTAGATTAGTTAAATTGCTTTTTCCGCTGTCTTTACAATTTTTATTATTATTATCATATAATTATTATAGTAGTCATTACTGTCAGTAATGAAATGGGTGCAAGAGAAGTAATGTATAATTTTGAAAGTATTATAATGAAGACGTACGATTCCATTTGGCAATGAAACCTGGCCAGAATTGAGATAGCCAAAATTGCTATTATAACCCGTGGCATTGTAAATATGCAATTTTTGTCGATCTTCAAACAAGAAGCACTGATTATCACCGGTATGCCGAGGACCACAAATAAAGCCCTGACTAGCGAATGCACCAAAGACACGATCGGATGTTGTTTCTATGATAATTAAACATGGACCTGCACGATCGACACTCTTCATTAATTTTGTAAAACTTGCACCGTGTTTTTCACTGAAAAGTTAGAAAGAAAGAAGTCGCATATATATGAGGTTTTTTCATTCAGAAATTTCTGTCAGAAAGTTATTTTACTTCTTGATTTTAGAAGTAAATGGAAATCTAGGGGTTTAACTTAAAATACAAATTAGATTTAGCATCTTATCAAAGAAGGATAAGGAACCTAAGGTATCCATTTTTATCTAGAATGTTGCTGTGTGCATATATATGCCATGTGCCATTGGTTCATACAATACAGAATATTATTTGACCTCACAAAAATGTCTCTTTTGCTAAGTTATAGTAGATTAAATGTTGCCTTCTGTAGAAGGCATGTCGGGAACTTTGGAATTGCTGAATTCCGGAATTCCGGATTTGTTAAGATGCAACCTTCGTACTGTCTCACTTATTAGCTCTAAACAATGAATATTTAAACCAGGATATGAGATATACGATTGTTTATTCTAAAATATGATAAAGCCTTATGTAATCGATAATTAATGAAATCTTTAGAATTGCACCTCATAAGTGATGAAATGCTAAAAGTTTTCTTCTTTTTTTTAAAGTCTGAATTAAATTTCAAATCTGCAGCATCGAACCTTGAAAATAATAGTCTCCATCGATCCCTTAATTCTTCGGGTAAATTCGCATAAACAAGGCATAGTGCAGCAGGAGTAAGCAAAGAGTTTCTGCTTACCTGTGGCAAAAGTTTTGCACTATCCTGTGGTCTGATAAAGACCAAGTCACTGATATGTTTGATTGTAGTTGGTAAAATGATTTGGCTTTGCATAAAGTTGCTTAAGGTAGATAGATCCAATTGTAATGGAATGCCTTCCATGAGAAAATCAACAAGAAGTACGCTACTTTCTGGATCCAATTGTTCACATTTGAAAAATGAGGAAATCACACCTTCTATAATCTGAAATATGGAAGATGTTTTAATTTAGTCAATAAACCATTCCTAATAAAAGTATGAATGAAGAATACCTATATTTTTTGCAAAATTTGTTGGTATTTATCAAAATTAAAACCTGTTTTATTGGTTGGTTAAGTTGTAAGAGGACTTTCGCTTGTTGGTTAAAATCACCAAGTGTCATTTCGGCGAACTCTACAAAGCGTTCCATTCTAATCTAAAATTTTTATGTTAGAATTTGCAAGTGATAAATTATCCAATTAATATAATGAATTAGTCAATTTTCTAATAAAACGTATTATATCAATATAATATTCGATGTAAACTACCGAGTAATATTATTGATGCTATATCTTCTGATTACGGTACCGAATGACTAATATATTTGTATTAGATCTGAAAACTTACAACATTCTCGGGTTTACTTAATGAATCATATATAAATGATTGTAACTGCGGACATATTGTTGACTCGGTATATTTCTGAAAGTTAAGATTCGAAAAAAATTAGTTTTTTATGAATATTCGTTGTATTTTGAATTTAAAAAAAAACAAAAAAATATATATATGTACAGGATAACTTACAAAGAAAACAGATTTATCAATTGTAGGCTTTCCATTAGCTATTTCGCTGAATCGATTTTTTAACAATAATTGTAAATCATTTGTACTGTTCTTTTTATTTTTGGAAGGATTTTTTGCCTTGCTTTCAACTTTACCCATTGATTAGAGCTATATATGAGAATTTCAATCTTAAGTATAAAACAAAATACAATCAGTGATAAAAGTGGATTTCGAAATAAAAACGGAAGAGAAAGAGAGGAACAAAATGATCATTTCAAATAGTCAAATCAAAATTAAAATTGGAATTTAAAGTCGTGCATGAATACAATTAAAAAAGCATATAAGTATGGATAATTCTTTTACTATTGGAAAAGTTGCGAAAATTAAAAAGAATGCGAAGGTAACAAGAAAAAAAAAAGAAACCGATAAAATAGAAAAATTGATACGAAGGAAATGAAAAAAATTGAATAAGAATAGTATCGCGAAAGATAATATTTGTTACATGTAATATAAGCAACAATTCCGATAATTCTTTCAGATATTTGGAATATTAATGGGTATATTGGCCAAGAATTAATTCGAAAAATCAAGTGAGACCAGTATTTTCACAATAACCAAATCAAAATGCTATATCGTTGATTTGCAAGAAATTGCAGCGGTATAACGACAAATCACTTCTATAACCCACAGGTTTGTGCCTGGATTGCTAAAGTGGCATCACGTTGTGTATCGCTAATGCTACTTATGCAACCCCGTATGATTCGCATTGAAAAGTATTATTTCACGGCACTTATCTTACATGGTATCGGTTTCCATACAAATACATGTGTTTGTACATATGTTTTGGAAATAGAAGTGTGGCGTCTCTCAGCTCATATGATTCGAGAATCAGTCCAAAAATAAAACCACGAATTACCCGACTTTTAAAATTACTAATGCATACATTAAGCAGAGTACACTGATAAGTGATTTTGTAAGATTTTCTACGAATATCCATATCGAGACTATAGGATGTCCCGTCTTTTTACTTGCACCTAATTTGAAAGCAAGCACATGACATCTAAGATGCTGATGATTCTCATACTGCAAATGTACCGCTTTTTTATGATTTTGAAAATTTCCGAATTCGAGTTGTCTGTTAATATGTTGTATAAGCAAATATCCATAGCATGGAATATATGGAGAAATTAACTTCCCAAAAAAAAAAAAAAAGAAAAGAAATGTAAGAAAATTTAATTTTCTAAACTTTTTAAGAAAAATTTAATTTCATTATTGGAAAATTTAATCTAATTAAACTTTTTATGAAAAAAATTTAATTTACCTTCTATTAAAAAAAGAAATTTGAACAACAGCTATGTCCTATTTGTAGCATTACATTTAATATTTGTAGCACGCGCTGCTACATTTTAATCAGTTCGTTCAAATCAGTTATTTGGATGCAAAAACAATGTAGGTCATTCGATTATGCAAACGTTTATGAAGATAAAAATTATTACTTCTGTATTCAAGAAATAGTAGTCCAAAATGACAAATAAAGTATGTTGCTGACAAAGCATGGAAATGACAAGCTTATTATTTACCATTATTATGAAAGGTGCTGAAATTCTTACTGAAAATTCTGGAAATGAAAGAACTTAGGAATCTGAATAAATAAGATTGAAGCATTCTTAACACAATGGAAGGAACCATATTAGCACAAGCGTAACAAATAGTTGACTTCAATTCATTGATTTTATGCATGAAATTTGTAAATCTACAGATTAATTATTTATGCAATTAAGCATGCAATTTTTTTTAAAGTAGCAATCAATTTAGATTTGTGTATAAACAATTCAGAATTTCAAAATTGATAACAATAATATTTCGATGCCTATGCTGAACTTGCATGATAAAGACCATTTCGTTATAAAATAATGACAAAAACTTACAAGTATGAAAGAGTAAAAAAATCAAGAGAATAAAAATCATGCTATTACTAATTCTGTGATTATTTTGTTTCGGAAAGCACCAGATGAGCTAACAACGCTCACAGTAACCGGGAATAATACCTGCAAAAAACAGAAAATACGAATTTATTAAACGAATACAGAATTATCATCAGCTGAGGCTTAACAGTTGATAATGCATATCAGACACTATTACACAGTAATCAGCTAGAATAAGCCCATCATACCAAATGTTAACATGTGCCGTTTATTTTATGTATTAGATGGGGTCCTGTTGGGAGTTCGAAATTGAATAATTAAATTAAATTTTTTTATATATTGATTTTATATATTTTATATATTGATTTTATATTTTATATATATCGATGATTTTATATATTAAATTTTTACAGTAAACTCGCAAGTTTAATGCTCTTTAAATGTGTAATGTTGATATAAAAATTATAATGCCTTCAAAAGTTACTAATTTGGAATCACGCAATTATTGCATATTTGAATTAACAATCAGCCAAACTGTTCAAATTATCCTCAGTATTTCCTAATTCACGTTTTTGCCATTATAGGATAATTTCAAACTGCTTATTATCATACACAATGATAGATGTTGTGTGAAAACTTATACAGCAAATAAATCAATGTTCTAACCATAAACAGTTCATTATGGTTCGGGTTCAACTCCAGCTTGTGTCATTAGATCGGTTATGTTCTTTTCCAATTCATCGATACGTCTTGTCATATCATCTATTCGCCCAATAATTTGATCAGACATACGCTGAAAACGATCCTGCGTTTGTTGCAGTACTCCTTGTATCTGAAATATATAATTTTCTCTTCTCTAAAATTTGCAGATTTTATATCATGAATCTTTCCATAAAATTTCAAGAAAAAAAGTCTGCTGCTCCAAATATAATCAATTTAGTTCTTGTGCTACACAATGTCCTTGTTAAATTTCGATAAATAAAGTTTCCTCTATACACTTCACTTGTCGCAATAGTTACGAGAAAAAAAATGCATATTAATATATCATATGATGCATCAAAACAGAACGAAAATCATAGTAGTTCATATCTTTAAAAGCAGTATTATTTCGAGCAATTATTCCTCTCTTATAGAGAGAAAAAAAAAAACAAACCAGCGAAGTCAACTCTTGCAAGCTCTGATCGCTAGTTGCTTCCGGCAAAATTATGGAGTCATTTTCATTAACTTTTCTTGCCACTTCATCATTACTTTTTTCCACATTTGGCTGCTGCTCATTCTCCATCTGGAACTCTTTTCTTTCTTTTTCGTAATTCTCAAATAGAATGGCTGGAACAAATCCACTAAAAAACATATTCGTATTTTACGGATTCTAGCTTCTATTAAATTATAGCTATTTAGAGAATAGATGCATTTTCATTAACCTTTCTTGTCTCCTAATCATTACTTTTTTAGGATGCAAAAGAAATAATGTGAGCCGTTAAGAACGTGTAAAAATAAGAAATGAGACTGAACATTGCAAACCATAATCTTCAATCAAATCAATAATCGGAAACCTTTATGATCACATGGAATAATTCGAAATATATCCATTGAAATATCCTTGAATAACAAATAAAACTGACTGATAATTAAATCAAATTCGTAAGAAGTCAATAAAGACTATTTGCAGTTAATAAAAACTTTAAAAATAACAAAAAAAAGTTTAAATCATAACAAGTTAAATTAATATAAAAATTTAAGCGTAATATCAAGACTAGTATAACATTAAAAAATTAGATTGCATAATGCACGCAATAAGCTCAGGATGCATGAATACTAATTAACTATCGTGATATTATAATGAAGAGAGTTGATTTAACAAACTGCATAAGGCATCTTGGTATATATGCATTTAAATAATACATTTGTCAGTTTAAATTTATCACTTATCATCAGTTCCCGTCTGTTATTCTGGAAATGGTATTGATTTTCGTGATTTATTATTTCTAATGAAAAAGGAAGCTATATAATGATTTATATCACCATTCAATAATATATTACTTGTACTTCCACTACAAATGAGTTCTGAAATCAAAGCTAACGGTATTGATAATGAAGATTCATAGACATGCTTTAGGACATACACATACACAAATATACACACATATGCAAAGCATCATGTCATTCGTCATTATCATTATCATCAACAACTGGAAAGCCGTATAAATGACTAATCTGCTTGTTCACAAAAGCTGGAATATCCGGCTCTGGAATAAACTCCGAATCCTTAATTATTCGATAAACAGCTATCATTTCCACGACATTTATGCCTTTAATCCAGATTCGACCATTAATGCCACTTGTTATTTCGAATTTTATATCTTTACCAATCAGCGACAACAGCCTTGAAGTTGGTGAAAGGATTCGACGCACAAGATTTAAGCTTGTTCTAAACATGAATCCGCCGGATGGTAACGAACCCATACCGCGTGCTCGACCTTCGCTATCAACACATGTAAGCTAAAATTATTAAATCGTTAACAAAAATTTAACGAAAGAAGAATTCTTTCCTGCCGACAATAGTAACTTACTGTTTCTCCGTTCTCTACTGCTTTATTTCTACAAATTTTTAATCATTCCCCTTCATCATAACCAAGATAACAAACACATGCTTGATTAAAAAAATTAGTTGTAAAATTCAGTAAATTACTTCTGGTTCAAGATGTTTCGTTGCATTTGCGACAGATGCATAAATCAAATCACCAACTTTCAAGTTAGGACGATTGCGTCTTGTAGCACCTAATACAGGAAATATCAGAACAAATCAAACCATATATAGGCTAAATAATTCGAAAAGAATTCAGAAAAACAGAGCAGTGAAATTTGAAGAACTGAAGTCTATATCTTTTCTATGCTTATAATACATATTAATATAATTAAGATTATTAAATGAATTAATCACAAAGCTTCCACGTTAACAACGTTAATAATTTCTGGTTCAAATTTCAACCAAACTTAATTTTAACTCATCCAATTCAGTTCTATTTGAGAATTTTTTTTAAAAATAGTTTTACAAATACCCAACAACAGTCACACATAAAAACTATCGTGCTGAATACAACAAAGTCTGACTATAGTGAAGTTAAGCGTGAAATTAGACCTTCAAAAGAGAGAAAACTAATAAAAGCAATGTCAGCAGCGCCGATATCAATTTTAAACGTTTCACCATGAGTAGAAGTAACAATTCCAATCACACGATCACCCTTTTGTGGAACATATCTGAAAGACGATTCGTTTTTCAACTAATTAATATCTGTTTCATTCATAGTATCTATTTCAAAAATAAACGAACTTTTACTCGAAATCAACATCGAAATCGCATCATATGAAGAAATGAAACTCATTTACTATTTAGCTTTCACAATTCAAATTTATGGGACAAACCTTCGTGAATGAACTGCCATCCATTGTTTACCGTGGGATACACGCCGTACTCCCGGTTGTACGACTAATAATTGATCAGGATTATTGATTATTCGTTCTAGACCGCAACCAATTATCTAAAATGCGTTTATTCCACTGATATGAACCAACTAGAATGTACAAGTACATATGCACATAAATAAAACATCAAACATGTTTACTATACAAAATAACTGTAATAGGAACATAAATTACTATATACTGAAACGTCTAAAATTTTCGGAAAACCAACCTCCGTCCGTTTTTCACCAGGAATTGACAAAAAAACGATGTCGCCTGGGAGATGAATCTCAGCCATTTAATAAGTTTTCATTATCTGAGATACAACTAGAACTGATAAGCAACCTCACTGAAACCAATGTTTTGTGTGCACAAATACTGAACAGAAATCAACATGTCCGCAAAAATGACTTAATTGTTTATGGATAGGTCAAACAAATGAAATAAAGCAGATTCGACGAATAATTTGGCGTTAATCGACATAGACATAAAATGTTAACAATCATTTTACTTAACTTTAGCAGAAAAGGTATCTAAACTGGAATAGCAAAACAAAAAAATTTAAGCAAATTTAATAGCATCGGAATATAACATTTATTCAATAATAACATTCATAATATACAATGAGATCATTTCAAGCAAAATTTGTATGAATCCGGCAGTGATTCTTCAATTTTCTGACGAAATTTATTGCTAAATTGAAATCTCACAGTACTGCTTGTAATTAAGGTTGCTTTAAGTACATCAACTATTTCTTCTGGGTTCGCTTCCAGGCAGTTACAGTCAGCCAACAAAATTGTTGTAAAAGGCATCTGAAATAAAATAAAATTTGGTTTAAAGTCTAAAATGTTTTTCGTCCACTTTTTCCGACAGATTCCTTTGAAATGCATCATTTTCAACCAGATCAAATATTTAAGAATTTACTCTAGTGATCACTTTTGTTGAATGAAGTAAAAACTTTATGAAATTTGAAACTGTATAAACAACTAAAAACTTAATTATAAATTCCAAAAACTTTATAAAATTTGAAACTGTATACACAACTAAAAACTTAATTATAAATTCCACTATTTATATCACAAAGTATTCATAAAACATACTTTAAAATGAAACTATAACACAATTTGAGGTATTTGACGTAGGTCACATGAATAAAAAGTTCAAACAAATATCCGTCGTTTTCAACAAATGAATATTTTAGAAAAGAAAAACGGAAATACCTTATCAACTTTAATCTTCAGACAAATTTCGATGATCGAACAAGTGGCTGTTGTTGCAGATAAATCCAAAAGCAGCATATTTGGACAATATGACAAAGACCATTGTATTATATGATCTGGATCATGCAAATCATTGAGGGATAATTTCAAAGTTTCTAATTTCCCTTCCATTTCTGGCTGAAATTAAAGAATAATCGATACAAATTTATGCAAGTATTGCCTGCTATATATAGATGATTCATTAATTTATAATATAGATTTGATCGACTCATTCTTAATAAATATAGCATTATGAATAATCACAGAAAGATTAGCCACGTGAATCAGTCATATTCCCTAACTATAAACCTCTCATGTTAGTAAATACACTGCACTAAGTAACCGGATATTCTTAATAATAAATTTGAAACCATAAAGGTTAACTATCTACTGATAAAGATCAATATATTTTAAAATACAATGCTTATTTCACATTCAGTCAACAGGATTCGTAATACTAAGCTCCATTTCGCATGTCAATACATATATCGCATGCTTTGAGAAAACAGTATTTCACTCATCATTGGAAATATATTTATGATTAACAATGGGTGAAATAATTAGCAAAACAGTAATTGACTAAAAAATTAAGGTTCGTTACAAATTACAGATGAGACTAAAGTTTCAGCAACAGTCTCGTCTGATTTATTAAATTAAATAAACTACAGAAAATGAAATTTTAAGAGCCTACGAAAACATGCTACTGAATTAAATTCGGTTCAAAATATTAGCACTAATTAAATGAAAAATGATGTAATGCCGAAAAGCACATAATTCGTCGACTAAATACCATCGACAAAAGAAAAAAAGTAAAAACAAAAATGAAAGATTAATCTCCTCTCCTTACCACATTATCTATTCTCGATACAGCCGTACAAGATAGATCTAAATATTTTAAGTTTCTACAAGCTTGAATTATTTCTGAAGCATAATCCGAATTGACTTCTGAATTAAAACTTAAATCCAGCACTTCCAGCAAAATTATTTCTGAAAAAAAGGTTGGTTCAAGAAATCTAGCAAAGTGATAGAAGTATTACCTCAACTAGCAGTTCTTTTACTTAAACTAAAATAAATTCCATTGTCAAAATAAGCAGAAATGTAATTACTAGTGCTCATAACATAAACTCTAAATATGAAGCATTTACGTACTGATCAACACATAAACATAAACTCTAAATATGAAGCATTTACGTACTGGTCAAAAAAATAATCTTAAAAATATAAAAAAGTTCACATTCATAGATAGTTGGGTAAAATGGAGTGTAAAATGAAAGCAAATATGGCTCATGAAAAATATGCAAAGCACAGAATAAATATATTTGAGATATTTTTTCGTAAATAGCAATTTGTTTAACCTTTCCAAATATTTAAAGCTTACTTTTAATCTGTTGTATCAAACCATTTGCAACACTTTGGCTTATATTACAACAAGCAAGTTTAAGATCTGTAAGATTCGGACACAAACCAATGAAAGTAACCAGATAATCGGAACCATTATCGCTGAGATTATTATAACTCAAATCTAATTTACTCAATGCGTCACAGACGGAATAATCACCAATCAACTGTCGAAGATATATACTGAAATATTTAATGTTTTATAGCACTTTATTTCAGGAAACAATTCATAAAATGAAAGTAAGGTAAGCATTCCCTTCCAATGGATCATCAGATTGATTCGTCCAGAGATTTTTGGAAGAATGAAAAATCCATCTAGTCATATTTCTTAACGATTTCAGTAGTCTAAAAGTGAAGGAGCTCATATTATATGGCCTATTCTACGTAGCACTGTACATATTAAAAAAAAAAAAAGGATCTCCAATAATCTGAATGCAGTCACAACGCATTAAAAACTTTTGGCTTATGATAGAATTGATCAATAGTCAATAATCTGATCATAAATCAAATTTTGCGAAAAATGAGCTTTAATAATATTACATATACCTTTTCAGAGCGCAACAAGATAAGTTCAGTAATGTAAGATGTCGAAGAACTTTTGAAATTAAATCAATAAATGAAGTTGATAGTGAATTGCCATCCAAATACAGTTCTAGTAGATTTGATTGTAAAACTTCGACAGCTGCATAAACCGCATCATCTTGGCTAATATTCATTTCACGCAAATCCAGTGAACCATTCGTACTTTCCGAAAGTGCATGTAATATATTTGCCATTAATTCTATAAGATGATACGATATTGTTCGCAATGTAAATTTTGATGTTAAAAGTATGTCCGAAATAAGAATGCACAAGAAGGGTAATATAAATTAAATAAAATGACAACATCATCCCAAAACAAGAATTCCTTAGTCTTTTTCAAAGTCTTCTTATATCTTAAACTGGCCTTTTTGAAATACTATTATAATAATTTTGACATAATCAGAAATAATGCTTTTAACAATATTCTTAAACATGGTTACTTCTCGCTCGTTTTGTATAAATTTGAGCAGCAGTAGGTTTTGCACAACCACTTATGATACATTCTAGTATTTTCTCATCTGTCAGCACCAACTCGATCGGTGTATCATCCGACAGTTCGCAATTATCGTGACATATTGTCATCGACTTATACTCCACATCACCTTTCAGTTCTTCTTCACAACGTTTCCGAATATCGCCTATGACGCAGGAACTGAAATCATAATGTTAGATGACAAAGTTCAACTAACTCGAAAAAACCTTCTTTTTTTTTTCAACAGAAAAGTGACAATATTTAATAATAATTAATGCAATGATAAACAGAGAAATTTCAACGATAAAATGCAGTAAGATTTTGTATTATATTAAAAACTTGCTAAGCAATAATAATGCTTATTAACCTTGCAAATGGCATCCCCTTAGTTTTCAAATGTGTGCCATCATCCTTCTTAATCATAATTTTTATAAAAAATTGATTTTTAACATTTGATGGATTAGAGGATGATAGTAATGATGAAATTCTGCATTCTCTTGAACTGCTGACAACCGCTAAGTTTCCTCTACCAGAACGTTTGGAAGATTGCAACTCAGTATTTGAAGAGCTTCCATTTTGTGTTCTTCGTATTGCTGGACGCGAGATCATCACTATATCGTCATCTGAATCTTCTTCAGTATCTCTGAAAATGAATTTCAACATTAATTTTGAACGTAGCTTAACGAAAAGTAAATTAGTTGCTGCATAAAGCAAAATTAAATGGTATTACAGAATGATTCCAACGAAATATATGCAAAAAAAATTTTATATTTCAAATATCCTAAGAATCTTCAGAAAGAAAGCACTAACTTCTCATACAATTGGCTGCTTTTGCTTTGTCTAGATTCTGGAGTAGGTTCAGACAATACAGCAGAATCAAAATTGCTATCATCACAAAAGTCAGTCGACAAATTTTGTTTCATTTGAGTGATTTTTTCCGCTAAAACTGATTCTCGTTTTAAATTTTAATGAGAATTTGAAACTTTAAAAATAATGGCTGCAGATTCTCCTCTACAATTATTTAAAAATTTCATATCCAATTATATGAATTCACAGCAATAATTAGTTGTATGAAATTCTCAACCATGATTTATAAAAATTCCTAAATTTTACAAAATTGCAAGCATTTGTTCTCTTCTAATTTATTATGCAAAAGCAGAATAACACATAAAGTAAAAAAAAAAAAAAAAAAAAAAAAAGAATAAGTGAAAGTCAAACCATTTTCAGCTCCTGCAGTTCGTTGCTTCTTTATTAATGTAGGCAAAGAACTGGATGAAAACGAAGATGAAGCTTGATGACTAGAAGGAAATTCTATTAAATCATCAATGCCAATAAGTGCGTCATCCAAAGTTGGTGACAAATGTCTTGTATGGCACGCTTCATCCATTTCACCCTATAATCTGGCAATTTAGATGACTCTTTAACAATTATAAGCGATGAATTGTGTTTATCAATTCTTACGAATTCTTTTTTACAAATTTTGTATGTCGATGCAAATATGCAGTAAGCAGTAAAGACAAATTTGGTTTAAAATCAGTCTTTCTCTCGCGAATTTGTCATTTTCCTCCTCTCCGCTTTTTTTCCGCAAGGAAAAAAGATGTTGAATACAAGTTTTATGTATATTCAGCCTTCGTAAGAATTAATGAAACAGTTGTTCTCAAATTCCATCGCAGTACTTCATCATTAAATGGATAAACATCATTCAATTATGACGGCGGGTGTTCCAACAGATTCCAAGTCGACAAAATAATGTATCATATATTGACTAAGGAATTTGACTAACTTTATAAGATAAACAACTATTATCAGAATGATATTGGGAAGTTACAGAATTATAAATGAAATAAAGCTGTACTAAATCCATATAGACGTTCACCAAGATACTTCATAATATAAATCATGCATCGTAGCAATATATCCAAACGAAGAATAATGTACAAAAATAACCTCATAAAATGAAGTATCATCAATATCTAATCCATCCAGTAGAGCATTTATCCGATCATGTGTTGTTCCACGTCCCACAACATTCATCGTTTCCCGATATTCATGCAAATTTGACACATTTGGATCGAGAATTTTCTCAGATGCGACGTTCGAATGCATTTTAAGTTTTGTTTTATCATTTAATTTGAGCTTTTTTGGTGGCGGCTCAGCATTTACTGTAATATTCACTGAAATAAATAAAAACTTGAAATTCCGCATAACTCAAAAGTGACAGCATAAAAAACTACAAAACATCAAGAAATTGCACATTAAAGAACAATTCAAGAAAATGGCTGCCAAATCTTTCGGCAGTTAATACAGAGTACAATTTAAACAGGCCATCATTAGACAAACAAAACCATTTCGAATAACGCAATTAACATAAACTTATAAAATCAATAAACGCTTTTCGATCTTAACATAAATATGAAAATCATTGAAAAATCGAAAAATTTTCGGCTTTAATTAGCTTGGAATTTAAAAATCAATTTTAATTCTAATATTTATAGATCAATGAATAAATTTTTGGTTAATTTTGTGAATGTGCATTAATTTGAAATGAAAAGATTGTTTAAGTAATCTCCTTCGAAATTTAAAAGTTAAGTGATGAACTAGAAAATGTTCGATGTTAAAATTTTAAAGATAAAAGATTCAAGAAAATAAATTGGCTTCGATGTAATATAAACATCGAAAATAAACTACGAAACCTTCTTTTAGCTTCATTTCCATAATTGATGCAAGCTGTTTGGCTTCTTCCATAACATCATCTTCAACCATTCCCATTTTAATTGCGTTTCGAAAAAAATCAAGCGCAGTCCAATCATCACAATTTTTGATAGCAACGTTTGCTCCAAACTTCAATAACAAATCAACAATTGCTGTGGCACCTCGATCACATGCTTCCATTAATGGAGTTAGACCACCGCTATCCTGAAATCATCTAAAGATTCAGAATTAAAAGGGATGAAAGAAGAGGAAGATAAAAAAAAAAAATTTTACAAATCGTCGATCAAACGTCACTATCTCTGCCAACTTCACTTCATTTTCTGGTAATGCATAATTTAAAAATCCGGAAGGAACGAAATATAAAAGTAAAAAAAAAAGAGGAAAACAGTGAATGCTAAATAAAAATAAGCAATGATTTCGAAATCTTTGAATTAGGTATTCAATACGAAAAAGAATCTCATATTCCTGAATTAATAAATTTTACCATAAAAACAAATATCAGAAGAATAAAAAAAAATAGGAAAAAAAACGAAATAAACTTAAAAAAAAAGCATACAGTTCGTTCGCCATCAGCTGATAAAGTTCCTTCGTTTGATCGCAAATTAAGATTTGCACCAAATTTAACTAAAATCCGAACATTTTCAAATTTCAATGCTCCAACAGCTTCATGTAATGGTGTCCAGCCACCTTCATCGCGAGCATTTACATTGTAACCCTGAAAAACTCCAACTCCACATAACGAATCATCAAGGAAATAAAAAAAAAAAAGAAAATAAGTGTATTGGAAAACATAAACTTTCAAAAGCATATAGCTAAGAAGACTTCAATTAATTCCAATGAACTAAAGAATTCCGAGAAAAAAAACTTCAATCTTGATACTGAAGAAAAAAAAAATGAATGACATAATTCATAATTTAAAAGAATCTTATCAGGGAAGTCATCAGAATTATACTAATTAAAGAGACTATTCAATCTTATTAAATTCGGTTACCGATGAATAACAAAAAATATCTTTTTCAGAAAAAGGGAAAAAATAATTATAGCAAACCATTTCTATTAGCATTTTCAAATATTGAGTATCATTACCACGAGCAGCTTCATGCATCCGTGTTTCGCCATATAAATTGATTTTCTTATCTTTTTCGGATCGAATGCGCTCTTTCATACTATGACGATTCGCTTCTTCTAAAATCCGAGGACATCATAAAGATTAAAAAAGTTTTCATCATTAGTCCATTTACATTCGTTAATTGTATGACGCAGTTATGATATCTAATACGTCAACATAACATAGAGTTTATAAGCTGGCAGAAATATTGCCGAGAATATTAGTGTATATATCACATTATATTATATATTATGAGGAAAACAATTGATTTTGCTTTAGTCCGTTACTGAAGTTAACCATTAGCATTGTTTTTTAGGATTGTAACTAAAATGATAACCATGTAATGCATTAAAACATATTATGCATTTTCTCTCTCATATATGACACACAGTATGCAGCACGATTATTTAATTAGAATGACATCTATTTGTTTTTGTTTGGATAAACCTGCAGAGTGTCCCAACAAAATAGCATTTATTGTTTGAATAACGTGAAATGAAATATAATTAAGCTAACCGTTACAACGAGCCAAAATTTGTGTATCACTCAACTCATCCCATTTATCGATGAAATCTTCTTTTCCGTCATCATTTTTCGATTTCCCATCATCGTCACCTTCTGCATCGTTGCCGAGACTCTCAAGTTTTGCTTCAATTTCTATACGCAAATTCTTGTCTACATCATTTTCATCCATATATGCTAACATGTTTTCATACAGAGTTTTCTAAAAAATCAAATTATTTGATAATTAGCATAAACTGAATATTATTTTTAATTTCAGTATTTTTCATGTCTTTTTGTATTTTAACATGCAATATAGTGAATTATTTGAATTTTAATCTATGTAATCAAATATGTGATAGTCTAATTTCACAGAGTATAAACGAGATCAAAGCATAAAATAACTTGGTTAATGAACTTCTAAAATATGTTTCAAAATTAATGAAAATATTCACTTTCTGATGATTGTAGATAGTAAGACACTCGGATTTCCGAAAGAATTCCAGAACTTCCTTCACTGTGAAAGAACCAGTACTAGCAGCAGTATTAGCAATACAAAGACTTGTATCCGCCTTCTGAAAATAATATAATTCTGAATAATCTTAAGAAGATGATAAAAATCCAATTAAAATTTGTATTTCAAAGCCAGCTACTATCAAAAACCGCTAATCTATTCAATTCCATCTGCACTTACTTTTCGCAACTTTCCTAATTATAAATAAATTACTCAAAAAAACCATACTGCCATAAAGCATAGTTGAACAGTTGGTATATCTGATTATTATACTTGGTATGTCTGATAACAAAGTCAATACTGATGAAACAAAAAATGTAGAATAGGAAAATTTATAAAAGTAACTGAATATAAGTCTTGGGGAATTTCTAATAGTTCAAATTTCACAAAAAATTTAAATGAACTTTAAAAAAATTAATGTGTTTACCTTAGCATCGCATATATTCAAAGTGTTTTCAAGACTTTCAACTTCAACAAAGCAATTAAATGCCTCTTCGTAACGATCCAACTCCTTAGCTGTTTCTGCTACAGATATCAAAGCTTTAATTTTATCTTCCGTTTGATGAGCATACGTTAACATTTGTTTGTAAAACTCGAGTGATATTTCACAAAATCCTGCCTGCACAACGGAATTCTTGTAAAATTGAAATCGTTTTTGTTTGCTTCAGAAGTTAATAAATTTAGGTTTAACAGTCGCAAAAAAGAGAAAACCATTAAAAAGATAAAGTATACTTCATATAAGCTGTCTGCAATTTTCTCATTGATTTTCATCTTAAAATGCTCATCGGCAGTTGACAGCATTCTCAATCGCTCAATTGTTTTGTAGACTGAAATGACAAAATGAGAGAATCAACAAAAGAGAGATAAAGGAAGAGCGGAAGTGTATACACTGAATAAAATAAAAGTTTAAAATGCATGAAGTGTTTCCGAAATTATTTGGAAATCCACTGAATTGCATTCAAAACTGGCATTCCGTGCCATAATTTATTGTTTCTTAAGATATTCCGCATTCTTAATAAATTATTTGTTATAATTCAAAAGCAAGCATAGAAAAATTTCGTGCTGGCTGTCAGGATTTATATAATGGAAGCAATGATATACTAAAATCTCATCTAAATATTTTCAGCCAGCTAGCAGTGATTCTCACTCCTATTCTTTATCATCTTTTTTGCATAATAGTTTTTTACTGAAAAATATCTGATAGAATATAAGATTGCATGCTAAAAATCTCATAGATAGTCGAAAGTTTTATTTTAAAAAATTTTAATAAAAATATAATAACGAGCAATGAGACAATGATAAAAAATGTTCAAATAAATGACAAAGCTATAAATACCAGAAGAAAATTCACTGGTAAAAAAACTAACTTGATGAATGAATGATAAGAAGAGAAAATGATAAATCTTACTGGGAAATTAAAATCTTCAAGCTTCAATTTCTATTGATGAAATAAAAATTCACCTGTTACCAATAGCTGATAGAAGGATCTTTGGTCCTCAGCATCCAATTTTTCATGTCCTTTAGAAGCTAACATTGAAATGAGATCCCATTTTGCACCAACAAAATCTTTCGCCCTAATTTTTTCCTTCAAAATTAATAATATTGAAATATTAATATACAATATTAAATCTTGATGTGATATAATTTTCTTTTTAAAGAAAATAATTTAAATGGGCATAATTTGTACCTGAGCTAAGATTAATTTCGCTTCCCAAGATGCTTGCTGATTTAAATTAGTTGCCACATGAACTAACTCAATAGCTGTCTTTAAACGCTGATCTCCAGAAAAATTCATTTTTGAAAGTAAACAACGGTACTGCAAATCGTGATCACCAGCACGCCTGCAAAAAGATTTCGCTTTTACATCTGCAGTATGAAATATAATGCAACTCAAAATTTAACTTCATAAGAAAAAAGTAATAGAATGATATTCTTGTAATGTTTAGTTAAAAATAAAAAATTATCAGATTGATATAAATGACCATGTAAAAGACTGTCAAATAAAGAAAACTAAGAATCTCTATTTTTTTCATTCTTTTATTTTGAAAATTGAGAATCTAGAATCAGCATACTACACCCATATTCGCTAGCTTCGCTTGAAACAATGGATGGTGCTACTGTCGGAACATTAGACTGCAGATAATCGACAATCCCAATTCAATCAAAGATCCATTCATAGAGATATAAAATAATTCTAAATAAATCTAATAAAATCGCAAAATAAACAGAAAATCCAATATAACATACGCCGCATAAGCCATTGCTGCATTATGATAACATAATGATAAACTTTGCAACTTCATTTTATCACATATCTGTGAAAGCACTTGTTGCAAACGAGCCTTTCTTGATCTCGAATCCTGTCCCATCTGTACGGCACTAAAGTAAATAAAATTAAACTAAAACAGCAAAAAACCTAAAAAAAAAAAAAAGAAAAAAAAAAAAAACAACAACAAAGAACCAGCCTCTCAATTTAACTTCAGATAATGAAATTCAGAAAACAATTTTCGAAGTGAAAAGAATGCATAAATTATTACAAAAGTCTTATAAATTAATAAGCTGTAATGCATATTTTACTGAAATTGTGCATAACAACTGATTTCCAACAGGACCCGATTGAATGTATTATGGTAATATATATTATCAAATGCTTATAGTAATACAGAACAAATCGAGCCAAATTTTAGATCTCAAGAAAAAAATTTGAAGTACTTCACAATAATATCTCATCTTATAGTCAAATATACCATTCAGTCTATGAATGAATGATATGATGCCAGTTAATCTATGATATTATTCCATATGAAATTGACAATTATATTCGCCGAGAATTGCTCCATTATCGGAATGATGGTATAATTGTGGATGATCGAGTGAATTTGCTAACAATAATGATCTCAATAAACTCAAGTTAATTAAAAAGGACACAAATCTTAACTTACTCTTTATCGCAATCAATATCTAGGGCATGCTTTGATAAATAAGTAAGACTTCTTTCACACCACTGTTTAGCCTAAGAACACGCTGATTATCATCAAATGCATTGAGATTTTTGATATGATTCCGACAAAATTTGAAAAAAAATGAAACAAAAACTTTTTTTTAAATGATATAGTGATATTTTTTCCAAGTATATTTGAAAATAAAACAAAAAAGATATTACTTTTTTCAATAATAATTCCTGTTTTGCACTGGAATTCAGATAGATTTGTAGATGAAGCCAACCAAGCACATGATATGCAAGCTGGATGAAGTGGACATTTCCAGACTTATTCGCTGCTTCCAAATATTTTTTCCCATGCTCTAAAGCCTTAGTATTTTCTTGGATACCTAAAAAAAAGTAGCGAATTTCATGTAAGATAATTAATAGATACATTATTTTCAAAGTATAATAACGACAATATGGTATTCTGAAGATATTTGAAATAATCAGTTTTTGATTATCAATAAAAAGCTTTTGCTCTTCAATAGAACGATATAAAAAACAGCATTAATAATGTAATTTAAACAGATAAAGCAACTGACGCATGATCAAACGCTGATGTTTAAAAATAAAAATCAAATACGCAACAGGTCATCGGCCAAATTGCCAATATAAATTAAAATTATGTTCAAATAATTAGCACAAGAATTTTGTGAAAAAATATACTCGGATCAACGAGAATTTCTGCAATAGCTCGATGAGCAAAGACGGCATTTTCACAAATTTTTAGTTTTTCAGCAAGTTCCACACTTTTTCGATAATAACTTAATGCATCGTGCAAATCACCGATTCGTCGATACTCATCGCCAAGTTCAACACAGAGATCGCACACTCGTCGATCATCTTTTTGTCTTGCTGACTTTTGCAATTGCCTTTCTAATTCTGCAAATAGCAAATTCTAAAATAAAATTATTATCAACACATAATGAACTCATTACTCATGGGTCTCCCAGATCTAAAAATGAAAAAATTCCAGATTTAATTAGACCTAAATTATTATCAACACATAATGAACTCATTACTCATGGGTCTCCCAGATCTAAAAATGAAAAAATTCCAGATTTAATTAGACCTTAGTACTTAATGCCTCTATGACTTCTGTTTAGATTCTTGTCTAATTTGGAGAATTCAACTTATGCTATTGTTAATTTTAACATATTAAAACCAAATATTTTACCATCATTTTTTTTTCACACTTAATTAAATAAGCACATCAACGTATCAATTATATATATATATATATATATATATATACCTTGGATGTACTCATTTTCTCTTCGTTTCTTCTTCGGCATAATTACTTAAAAGTCGGGTCCAAATTTCAAAATAATTATATTTAGGAGAGAGATCCTGAAATTATCAAGCGTTCCACTTGCGCTATAACTGTAACAATAGATTTGAATGAACAAAGAATCTAAACTATTTTGCAATATTTAATGTTTCAATTTAGTAATAACTGTGTTTTAAATTTCAATTTTTCAAGTAATTTATAGGGCTGAACATAAAATTCGCAGAAAAAGATATTAATAACATCAGTATATACTGTTCTTATAAAGGAAATGAGAACTTTATTTTTGTATAAATATCAAAAAAATTTCGTTTTCAAAACGATTTATTTATAAAGTGCAAAGTCTTAATATCTATTTACTCAAAAATAAAAATGCAAATATCTGTAAAATATGAACGGAATTATTTTAAAAAATATGTTTCAGAAGCAAAATAGCACATATCAGATCTATAAAATAACAAAATAATATCTGAAAAGTGTAAATAATATGAAAATGAATTTTTACTTGTAAAAAGATGATATTTTAAGTAAAATATTATCTATTCTTCTAAAGGTTTCTATTACTAATATTTTTAGAATTTTGTTTGTTATATTTATAAAATGTCAAAAATAAAATAAAAAAACTGTTAACGAAATGGATTTTTAAGAATAAATTTGGAAATAAAACTAAATATATTTTACAAAACATAGAAGTAATATATATATATATAATTTATGGAACATAAAAATAACTTCGACAAATTATTTGCCGGCTATTATCTAGTAATGAATCATTGACTGGCTGATTTCATTTTCCTTTATCTGTTAATCGGAGCGTTTTGGCCGGAAACATGTTTGTACTTGCAGCGTTTAAAAACTACAAAATAAACCGCTTATTTAAACCCCTCAAAACACTAAAAAATCAAAAATGAAAAGAAGAAGATCCGGACTTCAATATAAGCAACAAAACTGTAACTTTCAACTATTAAAAACTAAAAAAATAATAACCAGTGTTTTAGTGGGAAAGGTGTTTTTCCTCAATACCATTAATCTACAACAAACAACTCACAGTCTCTTATGATCAGAAATTGTAACAGGATTCTTCTACGTAATTGATTTTTGCAATTTTTGCAACAAAATGTTTGTCCTTATAGATAGATTTTTTCTTTGCTAGAAACAATCGAAATCATTTAATAAGACGACATATTGAATTTGCTGTCCACTTAACTTTGTCGATATTTCTTGTTTAGAGTTCTGATTGCTGTTGTAATAAAATGCGAGAAAAGAAACAAAAAGTAATAATTTATTTTTGCAATTTTTGCAACAAAATGTTTGTCCTTATGGTTAGATTTAAAAAAAAAGAATGAGATATATAGAAAAATGCGCCTATTCGAATCCAACGTTGTATCGAAATTTCAGTGCAATTGGTGAAGAACTTGGAACATTGTGTCAAAACCTAGATATCACAATATTTGCTAAACTAAACGAATGGAACTTTAACTTTTCTGGAATACCTAATAGCTAACGCTCGTGAAATCTTACACAGAACAACGTGAAAAGTACGAAAAATACAGAAACAAATAATGAAGTAAGACATGTGCCGTCCGTGATTTACCAACCTGACATTGGCTAAATTTTGCCTAAAAATATACCCGGGACTTGTTTAATAAAACTGTGGAGATGTTAAAAAAGTTCCTTGTGATTTGCTGTGTCTAATTTTAATCTTAAACTTATTTCAAAACTTACCCATAATTTAGTCTATGATCGTAGTAAACATTGTAAAAATTAGCCGCAATTTACCACCTGATTTTGATAACATTTAATTCGAAATAATTGATTGGGTAGTAATTTACTCAACTAAGTTTTACAAAGACATGAAGAATTTATAGATTAATTTCAACTATAATTGACATAGAATTTAGCAGTAGGGCATAATTAATAGTAATATATATTAATGACAAAATAATTGGAGGGTTGGACAACTGCTTCTAAAAAAAGTAATTTAATTTTTTTGAAATGAATTTTTGTTTGTTTATTTCACAAATTTGAATAACAAAATTCAATGTCCACAAATGTATGCAAGAAAAAGATTTACATAGATTTATATAGAGTTAAATTAATTGAATGCATAATTATGTATTTAAGTTGCGGATTAACGAATGCTTGCAATATTAGCTGTTTCTTTTAATTTTCCTTCGATTGTTCATATATATATATATTTTTAAAGTATTCCATACCATCATTGAAATAATTTTGGTATTTAATTAATCCAGTAAATTATATAATTGGTAGTGCGAGAAGTGGGAAAGAGAAAGTATTAATATGAATTGCAGTTGCTAGGAGCACTTTAAGGGTAATTAGTTGGCACATAAATGAAATTGATTTCATGATTATGTCTCATAATTCAATGCTTGTGATTTCTTCATCCCAATTCCAGTCTTTAAATCTTGTCGCAACTTTCAGTATCAAATGAATGTAATCTAATAGCTATATTAGTTCCATTTCTTCCAAATTTAGAATTAAGAATGTGTGGAGAAAATAGAATAATGTAAAGTGAGGGAGAAATGAATTAATTTTTATTTTTAATTCTTGATCTAATCACAAATCGATAAGGCATTTTCATTGATTTTTTTTTAGAAATACTTTTATAACAACAATGGATGAAGTCGGTAAATACGATGTTGTCCTCCTTAGTTTAGCTCAACAAATGGAAGGTGGCGTACCGCAGCTTTTGGACGTATTATTCGGGTAATTTATGCACTTATTATTTATCAATTTCTTTTGGAAGAAATTATTTTTTGAATTTTTAAAATTTTGAGTTGTACAGTTTTCTTGTTTTTAAAACTATTTTTAAAGCAGTTTTTAAATGAATACTTTACGATGGCATTGTTCATTTATTTTGTTGTTCAAATTGTTTAAATTAAGATTTCGCATTTTTTTTCTGAAATTTTATCTTTCTTAGTTTTTTTTTTTTTTTTTTTTTCATTTATTTTCAGTTTTCTTTCACGAAAAACAGATTTCTACACTGGTGCTGATATCATGAAGGCTCGAGAAATGGTCTTGACGGCATTCGATAAACATAGCGAATCGGCAAAACAGGTAAAAATTTGCACAAATAAATTGAAAGATTGGATATGGAATAAAAAAGAAAGGAGCAAAAAATTTTTATTTAAATTTTATGCGAATTTTGCCAATTTTGAAGGCTGCCGAAGAAGCGAAGAAACGACGTGCTGAGGAGCAAAAACGTTTAGAAGAACGACGTGCGGCACAAAAAGCAAAAGAGGTATTAGTTCATCCATTTACTGGCTTGACAAATGATGGACAGAGGGCAAAGAAATTTTTGTTTCTAGTTAAATGATTTATATGTTAAATATTTTTCTTTTCAATCAGTTCGATATAGAATTGCGTTTCTAAATCATCGGATAAATTACGAGAAAAGTGAAATAGAGGATTTGCTTACTTTTTTACGTTTCAAATAAGTAATTCTGGACTTAACTTTTTTTTTTTTCAGATTCCTTTTACGGTTCTTTTACTTTCGATTCTTTCTGGAAAACCATTGCATAACTGTATTCATCATGAAATTACATTTCTAGAAGATGTTGTAGAAAACTATTATTAGATTTAGTCGTATAAATTCTAATTGTTATGTGGCATTTTTTGAAGGAAGCCGAGATGAATGAGCCAAGAATTCGGGAGATCACTGATGAAGAAGCTGAGGAACTTGAGAAGACGAAGAATGGTAGCATGAAAACTTCATCAACAGCTGAAGGTTGCTATCAAGTTTGCTTTTTTTTTTAACTTAATTAAACGAAATTGGAGTAAAATATTTGTTTATGAAAAGTGATTTTAGTGTTCTTTTTTTTATTTATTTAATAGTTATCCAAAGTGGATAAATGTTACAGATAATAACAAAAATAAAGACACAGAAGATGGTGAGGAGGAAGAAGATCCAGAAGATAAAGGAAAATTGAAGCCAAATTCTGGTAATGGTTGCAATTTGGAGAAATATCAGTGGACTCAAACATTAAGTGAAATAGAGGTATCTTTGTCTCATTCTCTCAACTCAGTTTTGATTTTCTTCATAAAAACTGCAGTATCATTAACGATGGGCAAAATAAACGCTAAATAAGAATTATTATTCATTATAATATTGTACATATTGTTGAAGAGTGGAAAATTTCTAATTTTTTTCTTTCTTCTTTTTATACTAATAGGGATAAGCAAGATATATTCAGCGGAATAACGGTTGAATATATTCAGCGGAAAAAGCCACATTCATAATAATCAACTTTATTCGAGCCTTTTTTGTAGGTTCGCATTCCACTTAAAGTTGGTTTCCTGCTGAAAGCAAAGGATGTTATTGTAGAATTCAGTAAAGAAAAGCTGAAAGTTGGTCTGAAAGTAGGTTTTTTTTTTTTTATTGAATTTTTTACATTTCTATATCTTTGGCATTTATATGTTTTCGTATCTGTGGAATATGTTACATTTCATCCAGTAGCTTGTATAATTTTTACCAAAAAAACTTTCAACGAAAAATAATTAATGTTGTGAATCTTTGTGTTGATTGATCCATTTTTGGTTTATTTGATATTGTCAGGGACATGAGCCGATAATTAATGGTTCTCTCCGTGCCGCTATAAAGGTTGAAAGTGCAACTTGGGTTTTAGAAGACCGGAAGGTTGTAGTGCTTACTTTCGAAAAGGTCAGTTATCTTCTATTTTTATGCAAAAGTGTAGATCTAAAAACTTCCTAAAACTATATAAACATCTAAAACTGCCCAATTTTTAATTTAAATGCACGGATGTTGCACGCACGCGCAAGATAGGTGAAACACCGATGTTTTCTCTGATATCAGAAGTCATCAAGCCAATAAAAACTGTAAATTTCAAAAAAAGAAATTTAACTAAAAATTTCAGATGAATAATATGGAATGGTGGAATCGCCTGATGACAACGGATCCGGAAATAAATACAAAAAAAGTCCAACCTGAGAATTCGAAGCTTTCTGATTTGGATGGTGAAACAAGACAAATGGTTGAAAAGGTAATCACAAATATTTTTGAAATGGATGTTAATTGTTAAGAGAACGTTTTGAAGAAATTAAAATCTCTTCTATCCTCTGGAAGAAATTTGCTTCGATTCAGATGATGTATGATCAAAGGCAGAAGGAATTGGGATTACCAACATCGGAAGAAAAGAAGAAACGAGACATATTGAAAACGTGAGTTTTTTTTTTTTTTTTTTAAAGCATATTGAATAACCTTCCGAATCTATGCCGAAGGGCTAGCACTTAATACTGGAAGATTAAAAAAGATCCGTGGGATCTTAATTTTAAGTTTTGATTCGTTATTTTATGGCATGTATTCTGGAATTTTTCGAAAAATGGATTAGTTTCAGGTTTATGGAACAGCATCCAGAGATGGACTTTTCGCAAGCGAAATTTTCATAATTCTTTTTTTTTATCTTATGTGAATGTAATAGAGGTTTCAAAAAATGAAATCTGATTAAAGAAAGAAGTGTTCATCCTTAATTCTTTCATTTAGTTTTATTGATTGATTACCAATGCGATTAAGTTGTTATGCATTTTTCCATTCTAAATTCGTTCTGAATCTAGAGCGAAAAAGTTTGAACATACGTGATGAGCTTTCCGATCTCATCGGTAGTATGTCTCTCATTCCTTTTCTAATTTCTCTTTTTATGAATCAGAAATTGTTGGAATCAATAGCTGAAAGTTATTGAAATGCAGGAAATTGCTAAATTTTAACAACTATGAAATCAAATTTGACTTTCCTTGGTTCTATTCTTATGAAACTTTATTCTTGCTAATTTTCCAGTTTTTTATATTTGTTAATTTCGCTTGTGTATTTCTCGTCAAACATATTTAATGCTGAAATAAAAACAATTCTGACGGAACTCTTTCGTATATGAAAGTCTTTTTTTTAAATGTATGCTTCAAATTTGAAAGAAAATGTGCCTGTACATGTTGTAAAATGTGTATAGGTGATTTCTTATACGCACGCAGTCTTCCTGGCTTATATATTGAAATTCATACATGTATTTAAGCAGGAAAAGCATATCTGATCAACCTGTATATAAAAATAGAGGGAATTCGCTATTACTCAAATGGATGTTGCCAATACCATAGAACAACACAATAAAACATGACCGATTGACGTGGCTCATACCTGATGCGGTACATGATGAAATCAAGAAATACAGTAATGCATGACTGTTAAAATGTTTTGAAATTAAGGAAAGTGGCTACGTATGACAATAAAACGTAAACTTCGAGTAACCTTTGTTACACAATAACTTATATAACGCATAATTCAAAAGCAATGAGTACAATATGTCGTTTAATTTCTCCTTAGATCTATTCAGGAAAACTATGTGAGTGTAAACCATATGATGTTTTAATATCTTGACATTCATCTACTACGTTCTCTGTCTCCATATACGAATTTCATTTCCAGGAGAAGGAGAAAGACCTTAGCTGATGATACATTATAATCGTTACTTCATATAAGTGACTTGAAACGTCCTATTAATTAGCACAACTAACTTGATATTTACTGGCGTAGAACTATTATTCTTATATATTCATTTGCGCGACAGATTCGCACTAATTTATTACTTATTGATGTGGTCTACATAATCTATGGTGATTTTTTCACAACTTTTACTACTTGCTTGGGTAAACTAAACAGTAATCACAGATGCTTCCAGCAAGAGGTATTGATTGGTTGATTTAATTCATGTAACTGAACAGATAACAAATAAAAAATTTTATTTGTTAGCAAAAAACAAAGCAGTTCAACATGGACTTCTCTAGCAACAAAACAAAGAGGTTGCATACTTTTCACAACTTAAGCTTGGTTCGGCGCCAATGTCTTCTTTTCGCATTGTAACGAATTTTACTTCCTGTCTTCATACGAGCCCACTGCGGCAATGGTCTGAAACATAAAATTATTAAAACTGTACATCATTATGACATACATAATGTTTTATATAAGTCAAGCACTCCTTAGTGTAAAATATGCTAAATAAGAACTAAATAATCATAGAAGCAATTATGAAAAAGAAGCGAAACAAGTGGCCATGCTTAAAGTGGAATGTTGTCGACAGTTGAATTTTGAAAGCCATTAAATACAAGAAAACTGATTTCACAATAAAAAAATTTGATCAAACAAAGTAATCAATTGGAAAATACCCCTTACCGATTTTGTTTCGCCTTCTTGGCTAATTTGCGCTTAATAATGAATGTTTTATGTGCTGCCATTTTTTAATTCAAACAAATGTATGCGAAATTTAATTCCTGAAACAAAGAAGTTTTTGTTTGGCTATATTTATTAGCGTAAAAACGAATAATATATGATTATGCATATCATATCGATAAAAAAATTTTTTTTACACCGCATAAATTATCTATAAGTGTTTAATAATGAATTATTAATGATTAGACGACAAATGTCAGAAATTTGGAAATGCGAATTTTGTTTGAAAAGACATATAATCACGTATGTACACCGTAAAATCCAAATACTAGTAAGTACCAAATCAAAAACCAACGCATCACTTATCAACTCACATCCCACTACGAATGTGTACCCAAAATATCGATCATAAAATTCGATGCCAACTACTAACAGAATAAGTCAGATATTTACTGGACGACCATTTCTGTTACTTGTTGGCATGTTTTTATTTTTTCAGTTTGAGAGTTAAATTATTGAAATTAGGAGCTGGAATAGATTTTAGAAAACTGGGTTTGAAATTCAACGAAATAAACATTTTAAATTTCAGAAAAGGGATGGATGGTAAATAATATGCGAAATTGGTAGAGGAAAAAAAGTTATTCGAAAGAATGATTAAGGCTATCTTGGTATTTAATAATCATGGAAAGCCACGTTTGTTGAAATTTTACGTCCATTATGTATGTTAGAAAATATTATAATATAAAATAGTGAATTTTATGGAATTTTAAATATGTAAGATATAAATCATACAATAATAATGTTTGTTAAAACTAAATTTTCTCCTTCCCATATTTTTTTCGCGTTGGTTAATAATGGAAAAGATAGATCCTGTTTCAGTGCAAGAACTTTATATTAACTAAAGAGAAATAGTTTTATCTGAAATATGATAGCAGGTTCTGATAAAGCCAGCAAGAAAACAATGGTTGGAATTATGCATTTGTCAATTAGTTAATGAATTAAAGATAGTGGAATTTTTCATTGAAAATTTGACGAATTTTCATCGAATTTATTAATAATACGAGATTCGATAAAGTAATTGATATATTTCGAAATTTTACATTAATTTATAGTTTCAAGATCAATAAATGTTAACTTTCATTGACTACCGAAATATAATTATCTGCAAGCCAATAATTGAAATTATGGCGTTCCATTGAACAGTTTTGTGACATTTTTTCGTAAAAAAATATTTTTCTTTGTTAGCTGATATGGACAAGAATTATTCGAAGAATATCTTTGATGGAAAGTTTATTGTTATCGAATAGGTTAACAACAGTTGATAAGAATATCACTCAAAAATTGGATATTCTTCGCGATTGTTAATAGCTGGAATATTTGCTGGGAAAGTATTAGGAAAATTTTCTGGGAAATCGATTCATAAAAGATGTATATTAGATGAGAATTGAGTATGTATATCAGATGAGAATTTTTTGGTTCAGAATTGATTTGGGTAATTTGCTTGCCGCGTTACCCAAATCATTTGTGAGCCAAAAATTCCTTTTGTTCAACCGATAACAAATTTTTTTTTTAAGTGGACATTTCTTTATCATATTCTCATTATTGTACATAAGCTAGGTTAGAAGACCGGAATCATTTGCATTTGAATTAGTTCCCGGTGTTTACTATTGAAGATGAGGCTTGATAATTGCAAACAAAGGTGAGAATTACATTAGATATGATAACACTTATTTATGTTCATCCTGAATGATGAATCTCGTGAGAAATATTTTTATAAAACAATATTTTGATAATTTGAATCTATTTATGCTAAAATTATTTCGGTTTTTTCCAACAATTTTCGTGGAATTCTGTAAATTATAATTGTGTCAGATTTTAGTAACATTAAATAATATAAAAACCATAGTAATTTGCACAAAATTTTACAGATAATGAAATAAAATTAGTATATTGTATTTAACTTAACTGAAATATATTTGTTTAAATTTTACAGCCTGAAGAAGAACAGCAACACATTATACGCGAAACATTCCAGTTGGTTTCGAAACGAGATGATAATGTTTGCAACTTTCTGGAGGGTGGCTCATTAATTGGTGGATCAGATTATAAATTGATATATCGACATTATGCTACATTATATTTCGTATTTTGCGTTGATTCATCAGAAAGTGAACTTGGCATTCTCGATCTCATACAGGTAACTTTATGGATGGATATTAAATCTACTATATGATAAATAGCATGGTTTCATTACTTTTGCGTAATTGATAGAAAAAAACATACCGTGAATTAAGTTCTTTTTTTTTTCGAGCTTTTTTTTTGTCACTTACAAGACTGATGATATTAAATGAACTTCTTGATGTATTCTAGATTAGCATAAGCATAGAATTCCTTGTTTAGCCTAATATTTGAAGAAAAATAAGAATATCGGATGAATTTCATAATTCCTTCTAGATTACAAGCCATGTGTTTGTCTTTTCAGAATTAAAACTGAACAGTGAAGAATACATAAATAATGAATTTTTTATATGAAAGATGAAATTTCCACAGCTATAAAATATTCTGTTCTCTGTGCATTATCTTATCTCTATAAGTCATTAACGATTTATGAAATATTAATAAGAAAAGTAGTTCTCGCAGGTATTTGTTGAAACATTGGATCGATGTTTCGAGAATGTTTGTGAGCTGGATCTGATTTTTCATGTTGATAAAGTACGTTTTTTTTCAAAATCTTTATTATCATGAGAAAGTACTATTCGTGGATTATTAAACTCCGATCATTTCGATTGTTTTGCTTAACTCTACTTAAATTTGCCTATAGGTACATCATATACTTGATGAATTAGTTATGGGAGGAATGGTGCTGGAAACAAATATGAATGAAATTCTTTTACGGATACAAGAACAAGAAAAAATGGAAAAAGAAGAGGTTTACATTTTTGTTTTGTTTTCTTATCCAGAATTCGGGGATCAGCATCTGCATGTTTTATTTCGAAACCTTGAAAGAAATGTAGATAAGTTAAAAATTTTCTTTGGTTTTCAGTGAAGTTCACTGGAGTCGTCTTCATTAATTACAAATATTCGTCACTTGTCACGAAATTGCTATCAGTAATTTTATGAATATTTTTCCAGGCCGGAATTGCAGCAGCTCCAGCTCGTGCTGTTAATGCTGTGAAAAATATGAATATATCGCAACATATCAAAGATTTCAAGCTCGCTGATATCAATTTATCAAACATAAAAAAACCATTTTGATAAATGATGTTGTATCATACCGCTGTTATTGATGACGTGGAGTCAGGTGTTGATAAATATCCTTCTTGGCTCGAACTTTCAAGAACTTTGCTTTTTAATAAAAATTGACCATCGGTTATCTTATGATATTAAATTCTCTGTTCAGTTTGAAGTTTCCATCAAGTAATCAAATCCCAATCTATGGAAATTATTTACGACTCCAAATATAAAGCAATTAAGTTTAATTCTTTATTGATTTTAGTCGGTAATAAATTGTACAAATATAAACAGTAGCAGATTGGCATGTCTTATACTTAGGAACGTAAAACATTTCAAGTTTTTCAAGTAGTAGTTTTGGAATTCAAACTTCTAAGACTGTAGTATTTGAGGGATGATTGAGCACTTATAGTTTGCTTTCGTCATGTGTGCATTGTTTATCACTTTCTAATGTTGTGCAGTACTGTGATAAATTGTTCGCTTTCATTTCGTATACATGTTCTACGTCTTAGACTATCCAAAAATTGACAAAAATTTTTTCTTTTCATATCCAAAAATTTGACGAAAGGTTTTCTCTTTTTATATCCAAAAATTGAGAAAAGTTTGTTCTTTTCTTATCCAAAAATTAGGAAAATTTGACGTTTTAATTTTTTGTCGAATTTAAATTTATGTAACAGAGCTGATTAAATATCTGAATATTTAAGTATTTAAATTTAAATCCAATAAATTTCCTCCACATCGATCTTTCAATGCACATAATTAAGCGTCGATATTTTTTCAATTTCCGAAAGTGTGCGGTTTTTTGTTAGTGTTAACAGTGGGGGATACTGTAATATTGATTGATTTAGAAATCGAAATACGAAAATATTAGCTTAAATAAATGTTTGATTATTTCCATCCCTACATAGTTCTAAATTAACTATTTGCTTAAAGCATTTCTTTAATAATGTCCGAAATATATTTAAATATTTTTGATAAGCCTCATTTACTTATGATAAAGTTATGAAAAAAGAAATTAAATGTGTAAGCCCTCTGAAATATTTTCAATTTTTTTGATATTTGGAATAATAGAGGTGTGAGCTATGTCAGAACAACTGAAGATCAAAATTTGAAATCTTTCTTAAATTCAAACAAGTAGTAACATTTCTCCAGATTAAACATTTTTTTTAATTTTGTAACTTAATTTACATAAGATATAAACCTTTCGGCATCTAACTAACAAAATGTTGGCGCCATCCTGCTAACAAAGGGCTAGCGGCATCTTGCTAACAGAAGCCCAGATGCATTGTGCTAACAAAGCCCATATATATAAGCTTACAACCCTTTCCCTATTCATTTTCGCTTTCAACACACATCTATCCCGATTTTTATCCCGTTTTTTTTTATTTATTACCATTAGTCGTGCTATATTTTATATGTAATGTTTGTAAGAATTCGTGTTTCGTACTATCAAGTTTTTCTTATAATAAAGGTTTAATTACCCAAGTTTGAGATTGGTTCGCGTCACAAAAGCAATTTTCACTACAAGCTATATTCTTCCGAAATTTTTTTTTTCTTTTTTTGTTTTAGAAAAATCTCATTTAACTTAGATATCTAGATTAAAAATTCATATTCTGCTTATTTTTTAGAAAATAAAGAAATTGGAAAGTTTGAGTTTTTAGCGTAATAATTTCACAATATAATTTCTCAAGCAAAAAGCGACTTTTTTTTGGTTGTTTCCAAAGATCAAGAAAAAAAGATTTTATTAAGTTTCGATTTTTAAGAATTCAACTTAATCACAATATTTTTCCAGAATTCTCAATCCATGTATTTATTTAACTTTATTTCTTTTATCCTATTTACCGGAAAACTTGCTTTTGCGGAACTACATTTTCCGGCTGAACATCATCTGAGTAATATTCGTCAGCTAACATTTGGGGGACAAAATGCCGAAGGATATTTTAGGTTAATTTTTTTTTTTTAAAATTTTTAATGTAAATAAAAGAAAAATTCTACATCTTTTAAGTTTGAATTAATTAATTGATTAAAAAATTAATTAAAATTTCTAGTTTTCTCTTTTTCTCCTGTATATTCGTGCTTCTTATTTTTTCAAAAATTTAATCATATCATTACATAGATATTTTAAGTTTTGATGGGAATTGGTTGACATTTCAAGCAGCTGGCATTGAAGAGTATGGCACATCATGCGATCAGGTATTCATTTTTCAGTATTTCAATTCAAAATTAGATTTTAATTCCAATTTAACATCAATTCCAATATTTTAGCTTAATGACATGATGTCTTAATTATCAGGATTTTTTATCTTTCATCAATATTCACATTTGTTCTTCTGTCATTCAAAAAAAAAAAAAGTTTTTTAACTTTTTTTTCATTCTAAACATCAATAATTGAATACCTAAAAAAAGAGAAAGAAATCAAGATATTCTTGAGAAACTTGATGCTTCCAAAAATATATTTCAATAATTCTTACCTGTTTCTAATTTTCATATCATGATAAAGTCCTCTATAGGAATTTCTTTGATATAAGAATTTTATGAAATTTTAACTTAAAATATTCTTATCCTTTCTTTCACTTAAACTGAAAAAAAAGAATATCTGTTCTAGATAGTACTTTTACTCATTTTCTGATCAAGTTTTTGAAATTAAGTCTTGAAAAATTTATATGAAATTGCAGATTTATAAGCTTGATTTAACTATTTCACCGGAAAAACAAATTCCGCAAAGAATTAGCACAGGTGGAACTTTTTCTTTTTTTTTTTTTAAATAATTAATTCTTGAATTTATGTTTTTGATAACTAATTATATTTTTAGACAATTAATCTTTAAATTTAGAGCTAGATTTAAACTATCTGTTATTAATTTTTGAATTTAAAATCAAATTTTATATTTACTTATATTTTTTTCATTCGAATAATTTTACATATTTTATAATCACTTATATAATCATATATAATAATTTATTTTATATTTATTTTATATCTAAGTAGTGTATCATCGGTATATCTTTCAAAATTTATTCTCTTTTAATAAATATCTTAATTTCTTTTTTTTTCAAATTAATTCAAATTTTACTCTTTTATTTCCTTTTTATTTCAAAATTTGTTCATTTTATGTTGGTTTATTTGGCAATTTTATATTAATTATCTATCCTATTTGTACTGCAATAAATCTGTTGAATTTTTTAATTCATTCGAAAATTTCAATCGATAAATTTTATTCCAGGTATTGGAGCCTGTACTTGTTCCTACTTTTATCCGGATAATCGTCACATGATCTATGCGGGAACATTTCAACATGCAAATTTTACCTCATCAATTAATCTTGAAAGTTGTCCAACAAAAACTTGTCAAACACAACGTGCTAAAACGGATCCACGTTTGAGGCATCTTTGTAAGTAATGCTATTTTCGTGATTAATTTATTTTTAAATTTTGCATTAAAAAATTTCATTAAATATCTTTTTTTAATTAAATAAATTTCATTAAATTAAATTTCATTAAATATTAAATGTTATTGAATATTTTTTATGATTATCATATTACAAAAATATTTGAATATCTATGGGAAGAATGAAATTTGAAATTTCATAATTTATATATTTTGATTTAATTTGTTCATTTTCATATTTACAATATGTCTACATTTTATTGTTAAATTTATGTTATGTAAATATTATTTTCATAAATAACCTTTTTTTTTTTATAATTATATTAACAATAAATTCACTAAATAGCATAGCAAAAATAATCCAATTGAAAAAATTTTTAAGTGAAAATTATAAATTAATTTTGTGAAAAAAAAGAAAAATTAAGACTTAGATATCAAAACATTAAAATTTAACAATTAAGTATGAACAAAATCATTTAAATTAAAAAAAAATTTTTGAAATTTATTATTCTGTTGAAAGATTACAAATATTTTTGCTTTTACTTGTGCAAATATAATTAGGCTTTAATACGATACTTTTAATTTGTAATTTGTTAAGATAATGAAGCGTAATAAAATTTTTTTTTTTTTATAGGTAATACGAGTTATACATGGGATCTCTTTCCGGAATACGATATTTTTAAGGTTCTTACCAAAAAACAAATTATAAAAAATCAAAAGAAATAAAATTGCAAAATTTTTAAACATAAAATTATTTAGATATAAAAGTATTAAAAAAAAAATAAAGAAGATAAAACTTTTATTTTCAAAATTAATTTTTCCCATAACTATTTTTGTATAATAAATTTACTTATATTTTGAGAATTAATGAAAATCTTAGCTATTTTTAAACTTTGTTTTTTTTTTTTTATTCGAAATTTAGCTTTAAAATTATGAACAAATTTCAGGTGAATGAATTTGGTACAATTATAAGTCGTTTGACCGATACAGTAGGATATGATGCAGAAGGAGCCGTTTCACCGGATGGTCAAAAAATCGTATTTACATCATTACGAAGTGGTGATCCGGAAATTTGGATTATGAATTCGGATGGAACAGAACCAAAACAGGTTTTTTAACATTCTCTTTTATCAACTATTTTATGGTAACTAAATACTGTTTTCAATTTTCTAAAAGCTAAAATTAATGGATTAATTATAAATATTTATTTTTTTTTTCATTGCACAAACATTTCTTATTTGTTGAGAAAGTAAATTTTATTTAGTTTTTTTTTTTCCCAAATTATTTTAGTATAAATTTATTTTAGTTAACGAATGAACTTGGCTATGATGGTGGTCCATTTTTTAGTCCAGATGGATCAAAGATTGTTTTCCGAGCATCAAGACCGAATACGAGTGAAAAAATTCAAATATACAAAGATTTATTATCGTATGTTCAATCTTCTACTATCTATTTTAGTCATTTATTAAATTGAAATAATAAATTTATCTGATATTTTATGAAAAATTTCATTTTATAATAATAACATCATAATTAGTTATATGCCAAATAGAATTGAGCACTAATTTTTTAAGTTTTTAAATTCATTATATTATATTTTAAGCTATTAATTATTTAAATCATCAGAATTAAGCATTAATTTTCTGATGAAAAATTATTGTGTTTATGTTTTAAATTATTAATTAATTATTTATTTCATTCTTATTTGAAATTTAATTCTATTCATTTTCAAATTAATTTCAAACAAATTTTTTTTTTTTCAGCTATAATTTAGTATCACCACTTGAAATGGAACTTTATACGATTAATATTGATGGTAGTGGTTTACGACAGGTTACATCTCTTGGTGGCTCTAATTGGGCTCCATTTTATATGCCCGATAATTATCATATTATCTTCAGTTCAAATTTCAATGAAACTGGTGGCCATTTTGGAGCATTTAATTTATACATGATTGATGAAATGGGTAAAAACGTTGAACGGGTAAAAATTCCAAAACTTTTATCAGTAATTTTGTTGAGAAATAATCAGGAAAAAAATAACAGGAATTTTTGGGAAGTTGCAAAGTTAGAGCAAAAATATTTCCTAATGATAAACAATTGTCATCGTCCTTATCAAACAAATCATTTTTGTCAAACTTGTCAACAAATCATCAATCATTTTGCTATTTTCTGCAATTTATTGATTAATCGATGCTATCGATAATTTGATTTAAAAGTTAAAAAAATTTCGTTAGATTTGAATTTTTTTTTTAATTTTAAAATAAGTTATCAACTTGTTTTAAAATTGGAAAAAAAAAATGAATGGATTGAATCGGAAATTTCCTGCACTTAAATAGAATATAGTGGTGAGAAAAAAAAGAAAAGAAAAAACGAATTTTATGACAGGTAACTTTCAATGAAGGTGGATTTGATGCTTTTCCGATGTTTGATCGAACTGGTCGACGTTTAGTTTGGGGAAGTAGTCGAAATGGTCGTAGTCGAAGTGATTTAAATCTTTTCATCGCTGATTGGCATAATAATTATTCGATGGAAACTGGAAATAAAATAAAAGTTCAATTTTTAAATTTAGAAATTTAATTTACACAATTATTTCTTATTCCGATGCAAATATGTAACATCTGCAACAATAATTGAAATAATTAAAATAATTTGCAAGTAAGTTAACATCGAAGTAAATTTTCGAAGAATTAAATTACAAATAGATCTTTCAAGTTTTCTATCGATTAACTTATATATGTTCGGTTTTAAATTATTCAATAACATAATTTATGAAGGCTTAATTGAGTAAATTTTAAAACTCAATTTTAAAAAAGTTAAAAGAGCAATTAATCAAATTAGATCAATTAAAATGAAATTTTAATTACTCAAATTGCATTGTCTTTTCACTATTCGTAAATTTAATAAATTCATGTTTATTTTTTCGCAGATTTTGTCAATTTCTTTTTTTTTTTTTTCTAGGAAGAAAATGTTTCTATTCTCAATATGACAAATAAAACGATAAAAAAAAATTATCCAACAAAGATTGAACAACTTACTACAAATGATATAAACATGGCAGCTTCTTTCAGGTAAATTTACACTTACTTATGAATTCACATTATCGAATCATTTTAATTAATTAAGTTATTTGTAATTTAAATTCTTTGCTAGCACTTATTTAGTGGTATGAACATCTTTTTCAAAAACGAATCGTTATCAAGCTTAATTACAATATAGTTATTCAAATTACATTTCATAAGCGATAGCATAACAAATAATTTATAATTTAGAATGTATTTTTAAAAGGAAAAAAAAATATTATGTTCATCTAATTGTATGCAAAAAAATAAATTTAAAATCAAAGATTTGCTTTTCAATTAATGCCAAAAATTTACTTTAATTCATTTAAATTAAAGTTATAATATTTATTTCGCATAAAATTTATAATGATTTTAAATTATCTCTTTTTTTTTTTATAGTTTGAATGATAAAAGAGTAATTTATGAAGGATATGGTACTAATCTCTATAATACAACATGTGAACAGGTTTGTATCCTATTTTTTTGTTAAATAAGATCTTAATTTGAATCGTATTTTATACTTATTATTAATTATGTTTTAATTATAATCCTTCAATTAATTATTTTATTTAGGTATTCGATTTAGATCTTACAAATACATCGCGAAGAATTAGACGTTTAAGCGCAGGTAATTAATTCTTTCACAAAAATTTTGACATAATTTCGATGAATTTCAATTATTCTTTTTTGACGTTAATTATCGATCGTTGATGATCATGATGATGCTAATTATTGATCGTTATTGATCATGAGCTTTATTATTGATCACAATGACTATTTTAAAAAAAAAAATTAAAAATGAATCTTTTAGGTATTGGTGCTACTCGTTCACCAACATATATATCTGATAATAATATCATGATATATGCTAGTAATATTCTTACTGCTGATCGTTCTACCTTAAATAATTGTCCACAACGAGCATGTACCAATGTAAGGCGATTATGGATAGAAGAAATTTGTAAATTTTTCAATTTTAATTTTAATTAAATTCATAAAACTTAATTTCAATTTTTATTTTATTTCAATTACATTAAAAATGGATTATTCTGCTGATTTTATCTAATTTAAATGATTTATTTATTTTCTAATCATCTTATTTATTTTATAATTTTTTAATTTGTTCTATATTATATATTCTAGCAACTCTTCACTATTGCTTAATTGTTGTTACTTGGCATTTCGACAATATGATCGATCCTTCTTATTAAAATAAAAAAAAAATTTTTAAAAAAATAAAAAAAAGTTTTAAGTGAAATTTTTTTTTCAGAAATTTTCTGCGTAATTAAAAACTAAAAAAAAAAAAAAAAAATTTATATTCCTGAAAGATGCCATATTAATCTCCATATTTTGTACATATTTTCATTTTTAAACACAACTTTTTTTTTTCACTACTTTATTTAATATTCATATTTTTCACTTTTTTCACCAACAAATATTTAAATATTATGTATTCATTTTCTTTTTAAGGTAAACGATCATATATTCTGGATTTATATCCTGACTTCGAACTTATCAAAGTGAACAAATATGGCAATTTTATTCAACGTCTAACAAATACATCAGGTTATCTAATCAATATACTAAATATTATTACACAACAAGTACACATATTGTTAAATATATTGCACGCAACTTGCACAATATTTAAATGCACGCAACTTGCACAATATTTGAATGCATGCAACTTGCATAATATTTAAATGCATGCAGCTTGCAAAATATTCGAATGCACTTTTTTTTGACTTTTTTGCGAAATTTTCGTTTGTTAATTTCGCAATTGCTTATCACTGCTATCAGTATGTCCTATTGTCGTTTGCATGATATTTCATTAATTTTATGAGGTGTATAATTATGTAAATACAAGCAATTATATATAAAGAGAGATATAAAATTAATGAATTCCAGAAAACAAGTTCGAATTAAATAACTTTTAGGTTATGATGGTGAGGTAAGTGTATCCTCAGATGGAAAACATATTATCTTTACTTCAAGAAGAAATGGTGATCCTAATTTATGGACAATGGATATAGATGGCAAAAACGCTAAACAGGTATTAATTTTAATTTTAACTAACTTTTAGCTTTTAAATGGTCTTATAACTTTTTTTTCTTAATATTGGACACAAGTGAGTGATTAAGTTTATAAGTGATTAATTTTTCAGGTCACAAGTGATTAAATTTAGTTTTTTATTGATACTTCATTTCGATGTTAACCTAATTGCTAATAAGTGATTATCAAGTGATAAATAGGTTTAATTCTAAGTAATTCAGTTTTATGAAAATATCGTATCATAGTACTTTTAATGATGATTAATTTTGATTGTTTAAGATAATGTCAAATCTTTTTTTTTTTTTTTTTTCTTTTAAGTATAAAATTAATGATATAAATATCGAAAAGTATTATGATATGACATTATTTTAAAGCTTCTTAGCAGTATTAATTTTAAAAATTGCATATTTCAGGAAAATTTTTGAACAATACAGAAAAATATTCTACTGCTAATGTATTTGTTTCTTTTTTCCAGATAACAACTGTAATCGGTTATGAAGGTGGTGCAAAATTTAGTCCTGATGGACGATTTATAGTTTTTCATGCTTCACGTCCAACATCAGTAATTCAACTTATCAAATATAGCTGGTTATTGTGGCAGTAAGTTTCATTTTGATTAAATTTTTATTGAAAATCGTTAATACAAATTCGTAAAAATTAACGAAAGTGCCATGATTTTACGTCTTTTTACAAAAAAAAAAAAAAAATCGTAAGAGTTATGCTTCAATAGGAATTAGAAAGATAGTTATGTAAAAGAAAAAATATTTCAAATATTTATTCATAACAATTAATATTATTTCTTGATTTATTTTTATTGATTTTTTTTAATATATATGCTTCTTCTTTTTCTTCTTAATATTATAATTATTTATATATTTTTTTTTAATTTAGAAATTTATTCATTTTATGTATTTTCTTTTTTACAGATATAATGCTGTTGAGTTGGTAAATACTCAAATATTTGTGATGCATCGTGATGGAAGTAGTTTAAGGCAGCTAACAAAAAGTGGAACAAATTTATGGCCCGCATTTCTAGGCAATAAACGAATTTTATTTGCTTCAAATGGTATTTCAAAAAATGATACATTCAATATTTTTGCTATGAATATTGATGGAAGCGAATTAGAACAAGTATGAATTTTTAGCAAAAATTTATTTAAATACAATTGAAACTTTGAAAATTTTTTGCATATTTAATTCTAATAAAATTCAAAAATTATTACTTTTAAATTATTGCTAATTATATTCTCCTTAATCAAAATTAATCAGTTATAAAATTTTGCTCATTTAATATCCTCAATGTTTATTAATTCTAGATTACCAATGATCATGATTATATGAATTTTTATCCTGCTATTTCTCATGATGGCCTAAAATTGCTATGGAGCCGAAGTACCATTGATGCTCGACAGTCAAATTTATATTTGGCATCAATTGGGAAAATTTGAAGTTCAATAAAAATTCAAAATTTTGCATTTTTTTCTTCCAACAAAAAATAGCTTGTAATTATCTGATTAGTTTGTAGCGAATTAATTAATTTAAATTTTCATAAAATTGCAAATTAATTTTTAAACTTTTTTTATAAAATTTTACTTTCTTTTCATGATATACTAATTAGAATATACAATGATTTTATATGTTACATGAAAATAAAAATTTCAAATCAGATAAACAGGTAAAAAATTTCCGAATTAGGAAATATTAGCAAGAGATGCCTATTCAAGATTTAAAATTCAAATGATAATTAACATAGCTATTATCACAGTAACTATTTTGATAATATTCATCAAAGCATTGTAGTTAGCTAACATAAAATCTGATTAATGAAAAAAGTGAGCTATAATTATTTCAGTAATGAAATAATTATTTTAGCCACTATATTACTTCTATTTTAGTAAATAATAATTGCAGAAAAACTTTGTCTTGTTAATTAATAGTTTATCCAAATGTTGAATAAATGTTGGAAATTAAAACTGATTTCAACAAACATAATCTTCCAATTTTCAACAGAAAAAAAAAAAAATTTATTCCTGTTTCGGAAATATAACGAATATGTTGCTTTTGTATTTTAACAAGTTTTTCGTGTTTCGTTTTTTTTTTTTTTTTTTTTTTTTTTTTTTTTTTTTTTTTATTTCAGTAAAGGATAATAAGAAGTTGAAAATCTAAAAATAGATAACATGTTGTATAAAGATTGCAATTTCCATATTTTACGTGATATGATAAATTTTTGTTTCAAATAAATTATTTCAAATTTCTTTAAACTTGATTCAATAATTTATGCATAAATTTGAAACAAAAAAATACAAGTAAGTTGAGACAAAAAAAACAATTTTACTGTGAAAAAAAAAAAATTTGTTTAAAATTTGGGATTATCAAAATTTTTTTGATTTTTGAAAGAAAAAAATTGTAAATATAGATATAGTTATTGTATTTATATATGAAGCTATGTTATTAAAAATATGAGGTTATTAATTAATGAAAAATAGAAACAAACTGAAAAGAACGATAAACAATATACTAATATTTTTTTTAGTAATATTTTGTAAATATTAGCATTTCAAAGATTAAAAATTAAAACTAAAACTTTCAGTTAAAAATCTAATGAGATTTAAGCTTATTTTGATAAAAATTTCATAAATTTTGCTGGAAGAAATGTTTTTTTTTTCAATATTTTCATATTTCAATAAATTAAAGTATTGTTATTGATTTTAATTTATTGAAAATATGAAAATATTGAAATTTTAATTTTAAAGAAAAATCAAAAACTTAAATTTCAAATGATAATTTTTTCAAATAAATTTGAGAAATTTCAAGAAAAGTAATTATCAATGAAGAATCAATAAAATACATTATTTTGTACAAACAATATACAATTTTTTTTTTGTGAAAATTTTTGAAAATGTGATTATTGTTTCTTCCTATAAAATCTGATTCGTTCCCCATATCCAGATTTGGATGATGGAGATACCAGTACTTTTTCGGGTGCTGAAGGTTTCGCACGTCTGGATGTTGCTACTGGTGGCTGATAATCGATGGATGATGTCAGTTGTGAAGCTAATTGAGATTCAGATGCTAGTTTTGAAGGCAACGGATATGGTACTGGTGCAGGTGGTGGTGGTAGTAGTGGCGCAGGTGGTGGTGGTGGTAGTAGTGGTGCAGGTGGTGGTGCCTGTACTTGAGGTATCGGATATTGAGAGTATAAAGATGGTGGTGCAGGTGGTGGTGGTGCTGGTGGTGCCTGTACTTGAGGTATCGGATATTGAGAGTATAAAGATGGTGGTGCAGGTGGTGGTGGTGGTGGTGGTGGTACCTGTACTTGAGGTATCGGATATTGAGAGTATAAAGATGGTAAAGATGGTTGTTGAAATAGTGATGGAAGACTAAAATAAGTAAAAAATTTTTGATCTAAGATTATTCTGATATCTTATAATAATATACTAATAATTAATAATAATATGTTCAATTTATATAATATAAAAAAAAAGTTATCTAAAAAAAAAAAAAAAAAAAATTTTCCAAATAAAGGTAATATCAATGAATGCGTTAATTACAAATGATGTAATAGTAAAAATGCAAATAAATAAATAATAAATTTTTTGAATTCGAATGAAATTTGAATTTTGTGAATTTCAAATTTCAAATTCGATAAATTATTTAATTAAAATGAATTAATAGGTAAGTTAATTGCATAACGATTCATTACTCATAAATTAGGCAATCTTTATGACTTTAAAACTTTGGTAATTGTATATTTACCTTGGAGCGACAAGTGGAGCAGGAGCAGGAGCAGCACAGCAACAGTATCCAATACAACAACCGGATGGTTGAGGAGCAGGAACATGAACAGGAACAAGGACGGGAACAAGACAGCATAGAGGAGGAGCGGGAGTAGGAGGAGGAACAGGAGCAGGAGCGGGAGCAGGACAGCAACAGCATGTACAACAACCGGATGGTTGAGGAGGAGGAGTAGGTGGAGGTGGTGCAGGAGCAGGACAGCAACATGTACAACAACCGGATGGTTGAGGAGGAGGAGTAGGTGGAGGTGGTGCAGGAGCAGGACAGCAACATGTACAACAACCGGATGGTCGAGGAGGAGGAGTAGGTGGTGCAGGAGCAGGACGGCAACAGCATGTACAACAACCGGATGCTTGAGGAGCAGGAGCGTAACCGGCACCAGAACAACCAGATGTTGGAGGATGTGGGGGCTGAAATGGTGGGAACAAGGTAGGTAATGGCAGTGCTGGTGCTAGCGGTGGCGGTTGCGGTTGCGATGAACCACAACCACAACCTTGAGAACCACAAACAAACGGTAATTTAACTATTACCATTAATAATACCTGAAAATATTATAAATAACTGATCAGGGAATTGATTAATTTTGCTAACATATAAACTTCTTCTTGGTTTTTAAAATTGCCAAAAATTCTGAAGAATTAATAAATTGAAATTTTGAATTTTAAATAAGATCAAATTCGAAAAATTTAAACTTGGAAAAATTCAAATTTTAAGTTTGTCCAAGCAGAATAATAGAAGTTATTTGGTCGATCCAAGGGATGCAATAATTTTATATCACTTTGTATGATAATCTCTTATCAATTATTTCAATAATAGCTGTAATTAATTAACATTTAAGCTTAATGTTTATATGATTTATATCTAATTTTCTGTCCTTTTTTAGTAAAAAGTAGCAAATAGATTGGAAGAAAAAAAGGACTTATATGAGAAGGAAGAATAAATATGTTTTAAGAGGTTATTATTAGGCATGTAAAATCTGAATTCAAAATTTAAATTTCAAATTTGATTTTAATTTAAAATTTAAATTTATTATTTCTCCGAAATTTTTGGCAGTTTTAAAAATCAAGAGGAAGTTTCACATCCTTTTATTAAATTTCAAATGATTTCCCATTAACTTTTATACATTTTATATTGAAAATAACAGAAAAATTTCAGCTTTAATAATAAAAAAGAAAAAAAAGAACTAAAAATTTATCATTTTATATTCGTTATCATTTCATTTATACACCTAAATAGAAATTAGTCAGTGATGTTATTTTCGATGATGAAAAAATATTTTTTCAAAATTTCAATTAATTCAAATTTTATTATATTATTAAATAAAAATTTTCAACGATTTTAACATTCTTCATATTATTCTTAAAATTTGCAACATATTTTGATGTATAATTTGAAAAAAAAAAAAAAGGAAAGAAATGATAACAGTTAAAAGATTAAGATGAGATAATTGATTGTTTAACAAATTATCGCCATTTAGTATTTTTATTAAATTAAAAAGAAAATAAATTTGCATCTGTTGAAAGAGCACTTGATGGGATTTATTTATTCAATTAATCCATTTCTCTCGAATATATTGGATGAAATTTTTAAAAAACAAATTTTACGTTTACATTTAGATCGTACAATTGTAGTTTTACAATGAAAGAAATGCAATTTTAATCATCCAATAATAAAAAGCTTAAAATTATCTCTGAAAAATTGTTTTTTTTTTTTTTTAAATAAAAAATTTCTTTTAATGAAAAAAGCAAATTTCTGGAGTAGAAATCAAGCTAATGTAATTTTTAAAAAAATAATAACATATTGCATTCATTATAAGTACTGGCATTATTTTCGTAAAAATTCATAAAAAAAATCATTTCAAAAAAAAAAAAGTTGAAAATAAAACGAAAGCATACCGTAACGACGTTGATTAACATTTTGATCAGAGAAGAATTTTGCGTAAGAAGAAGATCACCTGGAATTCTAATAATTTTAAGGTTGAAATTCAGAATAATGGAAATGTCGGTTAAGAAGGAAGTTTAAGTACTTTTCAAAAGGAATCTAAATGCCTTGAAGGTATGAAAAAACAATAAACATCATGTAACAAGATGAAAAAACGAAAGAAAACTTTTTGACGAAAAAAAATTCATTGGTACGATGGATGATACGCTTGTAACTTGTTCATCAGGAAGTTGTGCATCACAAATATGTATAAATGTAGTATTTTACCTTACAAATACAAGTTATTTTAGACAAAAAAAAAAAAAAGAAGCAAATTAGTTAAGCAGGAATTAAAAAAATTTAAATAAGATTTATTGATTGGAATAAAAGAATTTAGTTAAACACGAAATCAGAATAGGAGCGAAGTAATACATCATTTGGGATGAATGATGAAAAACGTAAAAGTAACAATTATCCTTTCCTTCTCTAAATCATTCTGTTACATTTTTTCCTTCTTTCCAATCATTTAATACTAATTAAAATTTATATGGATAGAAATAAAAATTCGAAATGGAAAAAACCAAAAATACAAAATAAATATACAAATATGGAATAAAAAATGCTGAAAAAAAATTATACTTGGCTAAATATTTCAAGTTAAATTTGCTACCTTTATATTTAGCCAAGCAAGAAAATATTTATACATCAAATTCTAAATTAGCATACTTAAACGAATCGATTTCAGCAGGTAAATAAACATACATACTTATAATTTACAATATTTATCTTAATATTTTCTGATTTATTAAACAATTTCTAATAATGTCAAATAAATTTGCACATTTGAATTAATTTTTCATTTGAATGACACTGTAATGAATATTTTATTATTTACTGTAAAGTAATTTTTTTTTTTTATTCGCATATCTACGATTATAATTGGGATAAATTATTGCTATATCCACGATAAAATTCGTTCTCTTTCTTTTTTTGTCCATCTAATTTGATTATTTTAACCTTATCTTTATTAATTATCGCCATTAAAAATAGAGAAACTTGGAAATCAAATAATTAAGTAAATATCTATTTTTATATCATTTTTTGCTGAACTTGCTATTTTATTTCAATTGCAATTCATACATACATCATTAAACTGATGTTCACTTATTACATATAAATAATTTGATTTGAAAAACATGATAATTATCAAATTTAATAAAAAATTCAAAATATGATATATTTTATAATTGACCTAAACGTATAAATTAGTATTAGTATAAATCGCTTTATTATTTATTATTAAATTCAATTATTTATTGAATTTTAATATAATAAAATATTTTTTGTAAATATATTAACGATGAACATGGCCAACGAAATTTACTTCGTGCAATATATTTGCAACATAAAAATGAGATTTCATAAAATTTTCAACAAAATCTGAAGTATAATCAATCAAGTTGATCTACTGAAAGGACAACTTTTTGCACGCTCGTATAAAAAGGTTGAAATTTCAAATTTTTGCAGCTTTGTGTAGCGATAATAAACAAGTAGTTAATTGCCCTATTCCAACAAATTATTTTCCTGTTTTGGGCTAGCAGATTCATCGAGATATCCGTAAGCCTTTGGTAGTTTTTTTTTTTTTTTTTTTTACCTAAATCGCTATTACAAATCGCAAAAGAGCAGTTTCTAATTTTCTGTAATTCTATTACATCACATATGAGCAATTTTCTAACTGAAATAAAAATAACATATGAAATGCAACGCTTAATAGAGCGTGCCCGATGATGACGATGTATTAAATGTTTGAAGATTCTGTGAAACATGGAAGTTTATCACATTTTACTGTAAAAATAATGCATGTTTTCAAATTGGTTCATCTACGTGAATAAATAATACATATTTTTAGAAATCTTGCAGAATTTCTAAAGCTAAATAATTTATATTGCAAGAAAAAGAAAAACAAGCTTTTTATAATGATTATTTCAGGATGCTTTCTTCTCGCGATTTTCTTCAAAATTAATCAGAAATACAAAATCAGAAAAATAGAAAAATAGAACGAACAAAATCAATAATCGGTAGGACAGAAATTTTTTACTTATGTTAATTTTTACTTAAATTTCAAAAGATATAACTAAAGGATTTAATCTTAGCAACATTTTAGATATTGTATTTCATTAAATTCCACATACTTTTTTTTCCCCTTTATGATAATTTGTTAAGGTAACTATCATCGTGACATAATCACAATTTTATTTGCTATTTAAAAAGTCATGATCAATATAGCATTCATGTTATCCCATACTGATAATTCTTCCTAAAATAATGTTTTTTATTTCTTTTTCAAATTATATTATGATTTATCTATACATTTCATGTTAATCATAATCTTTTCTACTAGTTCAACAACATCTATCACAATCATTTTGCCCATTTTAAGTGGTATAATCATTTATTTTCTTGTTTGAAAATTAAGCCGTAAAACTCTATCGATTATCATATGCATTTAAACTTCTTATTTCTTTATTTGCTTCTTTTTGACTTTTTTTTTCCAAATTAATTGGATGTATTTAAAAGATAATTTGGCAGAACGCTAAAATATGCAACATCTTTATTTTTCAACTTAAACATCTTTTCATTAAGGTGACCACTCCATTATATAATTTTTTGATTGTCAAATCAATTATTAGAGAGAAAAATATGCGACGAAATTTTTCGGTTTTTGCTATTTAAAACTACTTAAAACAGCGAATAATTAATTCAACTTCATTGTTAGCGAAAGAAAAAAATGAAAAAATTACTTGAATTTGTCATAAAAATGTTATTTAAAAAGGATGAAACTTGAAAATTTTAATACAATTAAAAAAGAAATGAGCAAAACTCTTACAAACAGATCTTGTATGAGATTTACTAATTTTCTCCTTTTCGAAATGTATAAATATTGCGAGAGAATTTTGATATTCGCAACCGCAAAAAATACGACAAGTGATAAAAAAATCATGATAACAGCCTTAGTGAAATACAAACCTGAATTGCTTTTGAAAAAATGCTTAAAAATTATCAAAAAAAAAAGAATGGAAATATAAAAATTACCCGAATTTTTAAATGATTCTTTTTATGGAACCGAAAATATCATATGGACGATCGGTTTGCATGATTCTTTTTATGATAACTAGAAGTATCTAAAAAACTGAAAATATCATTTGTGGACCATCGGAATTATCACATTTAAATTTAAAATATAAATGATTAAAATGACTAGATATCTCTTTTTTTTTTTTTGTCTTGAAATATTCCATTCGATCATCGGAGCTTAATTTTTTTCTGTTTACTTATTATAACTTTGTAAATGAATTATGAAAAGTTTTCATTTTTTACGAAAATTTTTCATCGAATGGCAGTCTTTTTCAATTACAATTTTGATCATCAAAATTTTTTGACTTCATTTCATTATAAATGTTAAACAACGTTTTACATAGAAGCGATTATTTTTTGACATTTTTTAAAAGCAATTTCTGCCCTTTTATTTCTGTTTTTTTTTTTTTCAATGCATAATTTTCATCATTCTTGATTGATGGTCTCAACTTTCCTGTTAATGAAAATGGTGATCGAAATTATAAAATGTATGATTGCTCTCCGATGTTTAACATTTATCATAGTAGTTTTTGCACCGAAAACAATTGGAAGCAATTGACAACTCATACATATTCCAACAATTGGTATTTCGAAGTTTATATAAATTCTTCCAAACAATATCTCATGAATAGAGCAGTTTCCTGAAAAGATTCTCTTAAAAATTTTTAAATAACTTTAAAAAATTTAACAAAAGGAAACGACTGAAACGATTTTTATAGCATTTAAACAGAAAATAATATACTATTTAAGGGTTTTTTTCTTTTGTTTTCTTCTGCTTTTTAAAATTTATTTCGGGTTTTTATTAGAAATCAGTGAAATAGTGGAAAAAGAAATGATCATGAATCTATAGAAAGTGGAAAAGATTATTGTTAAATAATAAAATATCTAGAATTCAAAAATGAAATCAATTACTTTTCTTGGAAAAATCTTCCTCATCATAACCGAATTTTCATAGTCCGATAATTCCATATTCGGAACAAACACTGATAAGAGATTTTGTCTCAAGTTAATAGTTTACTTCATTTATCGATAGTTCATTAAGAAAAGTAACAGTTGAACATTTCATAATATACCATTATAAACAAAGAAAGATAACAATGCAAATTGTAGAGAATTGAATCGATCATTAAAATACAGAAAGTTAATAGTAAAAAAACCCTAGGAGTCAATTAATGAGTTTATGCGATTATTTTATAAGATTTTAAATCTGACGTGCGAAACTTCAAATAATAAATTTTATTTTTCTTTAAACTATATTTTCTTCTGCACCATCTCTATGATTGTATTACTGTGAGACAAAATACTGCACATTAAAGAAAGCATTGCCTCGAAATTGAGATGATTATGATAACGATAACAAATTCTCCACTATCAACCATCCATACCAATCTTCATTTCCATTCATAATCATAGTCATTTGATTGGCATTCATAGCTTTAGCTATTTTATCTTTATTGCATTATGACATAATATTTTTCCGGTTTCAAATTTCAAACTGTTCGATTTTCAAATTCGAAATATTCGTTTTAGGTGCTTTTGTTTTTGCTGAAAATTACAATGTTCATCATAATGATAGCGATTATTACCATCATTCTTAATCAGTTTTCACTTTCATTGTTTACAGTTATCATCAGTGCAGTATTTTGATTCATAGGTATAAAAATATAGATTTTATGAAATATTCTTTTATTGAAAAATTTTCCACAACAGTATAACAAAATAAAAAATGAATCAGAGATAGAAGACAAGTTTCTCTGTTTATATCTTTATGTCCTTCATTCGAAAAATTCCTTTTTTATTTGCAAAAAAAAAAGTATTCTTTTCTTTTTTTTTTTTGAAAATTTTTTTGCAATTGTTGACATCTTTCAGCTTTCTTCCACATCTAATATTTTTAATTATACAATACTTGTGGATATACAATGTTTTTCGCCGTTCCATTGTTTGTATAGATATAGAGACTGTTTGATTTGCCAACTCTAGAACACGCAACATATAATTGTCCATGTGAGAAGCAATCGATCTCTAAATCTAAACCGCACAATTCCTGAGCTTTGTTGATATGAATGCAAAACGCAAACCGAATCGGGAATTGCAATCTCTTAAATTGAAATAGTGTATCCGTCGAAACCATGAGAAGCGAGGAATTGGGACATTTTCACCTTTGAAGAGTGCTGTCAAGATTGCTGCTTCTACGATATTGCTCATTAATTTTATTACTGCAAGTCGCGTACCGTTGCAAAGTTTTGACTGCTTAATATTTCGCAGCATGATAATTAACGCGCCAATTTTCAACTGCAGTTCGTGCAGTGACATCCCTGGCAGATAGATTGAATTCAAAAATTCTGTTTGATAATTAACCGCTTCATTTGCTTTTAGAACAGTATCGCCGAACATTTATATGACTGCTCGCTTTGAATGTTAGACTGAATAATATTGTTAATTACATAAACGTCGTTGTTCTTGACTGCAAGAATAGCGCGTTCACCCAGCCATTCGGAGGGCATTGAGCCAGTGAAGATCCCATAATGACACACTTCAATCATGGTACCGATGAGAAAATGACGGGTCAAACTATAATCATCAGCTGGGTTATACTGGAATATAAGCGATTGTAACTGCGTGATTGTTAAACGACATTGATCTTCTGCTGCTCATTGACGTCTTTCAATCACTTCATCCTGTCTCGAATATTCTGTTAAGAACAGAGCATCTGAAGCTGCAGAACATGATCGACGTGCTCGCAGCCGTGCGTTCTCAAGTCTGGCTGCATGTCCCTCTGCTCGCATTTGAGCATTCTTTGTCTTCATTCGTTGATGCCCCTCAGTTTGATTTGCGATTAATAGTCACGGTGTTTCCGCTTTGCGAATACGATAACCTAAGTTTGATTTTCTGCGAGGGATTATTTGGAAGAACTGATGCAAATAGATTGCACCCGAACTGCTCTCGAAATTGATTTATGACTGAATTTGAAGTTGAATTCGGAACTGCTTAATTGAATTAAAACTACAAAAAATTATATTGGTATTAAAAGATACTATTAGTTTTAAGTGTTCATCAGTTTAAAGTTTTTACCTATTGCTTTGAAATTTTAATAGAAGTTGAAGTCGATATTGCTCAAAAATTGTTGGACTGTTGTTAGTACAATAAATTTTATATGGTATTAAAAGATGCTAGAAGTTGTAAATATTGGTTCAAAATCTTAAATCTTCGGAAATTTTTACCAATTGTTTTGAAAATTTGGTGGAACGTTACAATGGAATAAGCGCAAATTTTATCGAGCGTACTGAGCGTTGCAAACTGCAAGCAGCGTCCACTTTGAAGAATATAGCCATGATTAATAGATTCAGTCCTCTCACTTACTTTTATTTATCACAGGTATCACGAATAAAAAAAAAAAAATAGATATATCTTTATGAAAAACAACGCGCTATCGAATGCAACGTTGTATCAAAATTTCAAATCAATGAGTAAAAACTTGAAACATCGAATCAAAATGAACAACGAACATTTACGACAAAGATTCAATCCAAGACACCACCTAATATCAGAATATTAGCCTAATATTAGAAGAGACAATCTATAAACTGCTTAAATGAAACATTTCATTATACATTATCATGACCTTGACATTTCTGCTATCCCACTGCATTTATCACAAATCAAAAAATAAACGAACTATATCCCTCATAAAGCACAAAACAAACGAAAAAGTTCAATTGCATGCCTTATCTATCTAAAAACACGCACTTATTCGAATGTAAAATGGTATCAAAATTTGAAAGTAATTTGGTGATAAATTTCTGGAGATTTATTAAAGCGAACATATTCATTCTTATTAATATAAATAAGTATATAATTAATAAAATAAGTAAAAACCTAACAAAAAATTCAGAAAGTTAAGAAATCAAAAAAATTTCTATTAAATCATTTTGTATCAATAATTCTTTTTTCTTTTTCTTGATAAAACGCACGATCTAATATCCAAATGTAAGGAAAGAGAAGAAAGGAATAAAAAAGTTATGAACGGAAATGAACATGTCATACGATACCATTCACATTAACGACCGTATCATTATCTTACTGAATCTATTGAATCTGTTAAGTTGGTAAGTTAAGTTGAATGAAAAGGCAATTAAAATAGTTTGAAGGCAAATTAAAATATTTTCAGAAAATTGAGAAATTAAAAGAAAAAAAAAATTAAAGCAAATGAAAGAAAAGAAAAAAGAAATTAGAGGAAAAAAGTTTAAAAATCAAAAATTAAAAAATTATCCAAAAATTGATTAAGTGTGTAGATTAATTCAAAGATTCAGGAAGCTGGAAAAATTTAAAGCGAAAAGGGATTCGAAAGTTTTCCTATTTGACATCATACCAGTTATTTGTTTTTCCTGTTTGATAATTTTTTCAACAGAATGAATGAAAATATTAGGCTAGAAGATCATTTGTGTAATAAACATTCTGTTACTCTTCTTTTTTATTTTCACTTTGATTTTTTTATTTTATTTTTTTTCATTTTTTATTCTCTTATTGTTTCAACTTTTAATTTGAACTTTTAATTTTGTTCTGTTTCTTTTTTTCTTTCATTTCTTTTTGCTCATCTTTTCTCGTTTTTCATTCCTTTTTGAAATTTGTTAACTTGTTTTTTGAAATTCACTAACCCGTTTTTTTCTTTTTCTTTTTTTTTTTTCTCGTTAGATTATTTTTCCTATTGATAAATTTGAACAGAAGGTAAAGAACTGGATAGGAGTTGATAGATTGGTGCATGAGGAATACCACCAATGGTGATACTAATTTTTCTAAAAAAAAATTGATCAGAAAAGCTATGAGATCGCTTTCACAATTTTCTTTTTTTTTTTTTTTTATTTCTAGTTATCCGGATTTCATTTCTTCATACCTAAAACTCATATACTTACAAAAAATTTTCTCATTTGAAATGAAGAGATAATGGAAATTTTCTTCTTCATCTTCTCAAAAAATCGAGTTTACAACACTTCTAACTTTCTTTTCATTGCAACCGTGCATGCCTTCAGACTTCAATTCAAAGTATGAAATTTTACTCTTGCATCATAAATCCAGATGGTAATAGAATTTTGGTGGCCACAACAGGCACAGGAATCTGGAATAATTAATGAGTTTGCTTAGTTCCTAGATGTCCACATGTAACTTTGTTTTTAATTTTTATTTCCTTTTTTTTTTATTTTTTGTGACTACAGCATTTTTAGAAACTAATTAGGAATTTCGCTTCGAAATTTTTATCATCCTGCCTATGTATCCCTGAAACATGAATGCATAACTTTTTATTATTTCAAACTGCTTATCGTAGTTAGAACATGTATAAAAAATAGTACCTATTTGTTAGAGCAAATTATTTATCAATTTGGAAATTTTATGATTTATTAGTTGATTTTTTTTTTTTTTTTTTTGGTTAAGATGAAAACAAACTTGATTCACAGATATAAGAAATTAAAACATAGTGTATTCTAGTGTACGATTAATGATCATGATCCCGAGATTCCTGAGATATCGATGATTCATTAGAGGATTTATTCATTCCATGCAATGATTAAAATTCAGCATTTGCACTAATTATTTTTCTACACAAATTGCTAAAAAAAGCAAAAGTTTTGAGACGATTTCCAGCCTTTTTCCCGCATTTCTTCCTCGGACAAGGAATTCATCTACCCTATCTTCATTAAATTCCGGTTCCTGAGATGCCAACTCCCAATTCTCTTCTTTTCATTCCGCTTTTCTCTTCTTCCTGAGCATTTTGTCCTTCAAGTTCATTTAACCTTCTCTCCAACTCCTCCAAGCGAATTAGCAGCAGATTTTCATGCTGAAAAACTTCTGCTGATTATTATAATCTTAATTCTGAACTTCGAAAATTTCACTACTATTCAGGTATTCTTAGCTTAAATTTCAAACATTTTTTCTTACTTTTACAATATTTTATTTGTCATAATTAAGCAGTAATACTAAGGATATGGATCAAAAAATCAATTTACAAAACGTAAATAAATAAAAAAGAAGGTGAAATAATTATTCTATGCTGTTTCCATCTAAGTCATTGCAATGACAAAACATTACAAACTGAATTTCTAAATAAACAAGAACGTCAAATATGTTAGAAAATTCCAGATCTTTTTTCCTGGCGGTGGCATTTTGCGAAATTATCAAATTCATTGCGAAAAAAAAAAATCAAAAAAAAAAAAAAACCGGTAACGAATAAACTTGAAGAAGTATTATTCATCGATGATGAAAAGCCAATGCGTGATGATTTGCATTTCCATTCATCAAAAACAAGATGTAATGATACATCTGCACTTATCAAATGTAAAAAATAATCCTTCTCTTGAAACTCATTAACATCTGTTTATTTTAAAACAAAAAATCAATTCAATAATTAAAAGAAAAATATAATAAAAAGTAAAAATTATATAATATTTCTTTTCCAAGTAATATTGTATAAAAATAGTTTTTTTGATGCAAATATATAAATTTATCCACAGTTGCATCATGCTTTTGATTATCATAAAGATTCATGACTTCTGAAAGTTTTCAAATTAATCTTCATAGATTCCATAATCTATGCCAGCACTCTTAGATATAAAAGAAAGAGTTTTCTTTTTTTTTCTCTTTTTATCCTATTCGAAATAGAATAGGAGAAAAAGAACCATTTCATCTTTTATAAATATTTCTAATTTGTTCTTTTAATTAATGCAATTTTTTGTTGATTATTTTAACTGATGAAATATATTCGCACATATGAGAAATAATATGGAAAATTATTAAATTTAAAATTTAGCTTTTGTAGTATGTAACTAATGTTACAAACTATTCATTTTTGAAAAGAATCAATATTAGTAAAATCTTTTCCATTTAATACAAAGTTGTTTTTCTTTTTTTAAATCTTATGAAGACAAGAAATTAAGTCTAAAAATCCTTATTATGAAAAAAAAAAAAAAAAAAACAGCTGAATAGTGGTAGAATTGCCTTTGTTTTAAATGGGAAAAATATTCATGATATTACTAAGATTCCCTGCAATATGAAGCGAAGTATCTTGAAAGAATTTGTTTTGGAAAAAAAATTTTGCGATTATTTTATTTTCATCATCATTTCTGGATTATTGAATTATGAGTGTTTTAGCAGTCATTTCAAAGCGATGTTTTATCACTGATAACATCTTTATATCCAACAATGCTATTCATCTCGGAGATCAAATGATGTATGCTATTATGACAAAGAATTATTTCTTGATTCATCAATAATTATTTATCAAATTATTTATCATTTCACAAATCAATTATTGTACATAACATTGCTATATTTTGATTCAATGCCCACTTCTAAAATGCAAATTTTGCCGAAAAAAGCAAGAAATTTTAAATATATGAATTGCGCTTCGTTCTTGCGTTGTGTAAATTAACCCTTCCAATTTGATCATTCATTAGTGGTACTTCCCTTTCTTTTTCAACTTTTATTGATTGAATATAAAGTCTGAGAATGATAATTATGTATGAATGATAAGCAGTCTATATTATGCCTCATTAATTGGGAAATATGACAAAAGAACCGTCAAATAATGATACAAAGGATCATTACCATTCAATTTAATTAAATATCTGGCTAGGTTTTAATCAGAATCAGAATGATCACTGATGATATTCTTCTTGCATACCCTCCTTGATTTAAAGTTTTTCTTGTCTTAAAGAATCCGAATATTGCATTTTGCATGATAAAAATAATGCTTAACAGGAGTGTATTATTTATTATCAAAATAATGATGAATATGATATTCCAATGTATTTTTATAAAAGGAATTTACGGAAGTATCCAACACTTAATTGAAATCGGCTGAAATTATTTTGACTACTTTGCGTACATTATTCAAACTTATCTCTTAATGAATTAATTATTTGTTCTGATAAATGCATCTTATATTTTCTGTATTAGATCGATTAACAATTTAGAAGCACAATGAGCTTAGGTGAGCTTAGGCAATTTTTTATACAGGTGACCATATTTAAATTTGATTTGTGATATCAATCCAATTTGCAGAACAATTATTCCAGAGTGACATAATATGTAAATAGTCTTGGAAAAGATTATTTACATTCATTCATTCATTGCACAGTTTGAAAATTTAATCATTTGGATACTTGAAATAATTTGAAAATTGGATTTTCACTAATTAACTTCAATTTATCTGTTTATAGAAAAGAGCAAAAAATAAGCCGTACTTGTTGTTATTTGCATCAGAACGGAGTCTTTGTGGATGTTTTTCGCTTAAATTTTCTGTTGAATTTCTATTAGGAACAAGTAAAAGAATCTCAAGAATTATCCGGAAATCAGAATCAATAAAAAAAAAGCAGGTAATATAAACTGAAAAGCTTACAATGAATGGAATACTTAAAAGGACATGCCATCAAGAAGAATCCATTGAAATGAAATATACAGAAAATGAAGTTACGAAAAAACATGCAATATGGAAGAAAAAAATATTCAAAAAGTAGAAAATTTCGGGTAAGTAAGAAAATAACCCAAAAATTTGTTAAATCCAAAAAAAAATTTACTGATTCAAGTGGAAAACTTGAAATTTCAAGATACTGAAAAAGAAATTCAAAAATTTCAATAAAATTTAAAAAAGTTTAAAATTTAGAAAACTTTAAAAAGTGATGGAAACTGAAAAGTTTAACTATTGAAGAATCTAAAATCTGGAAATTTTCAGGAAAAAACTGAATAAAAAATTTAGAAACTTGAGAATTCAAAAAAATTGGTCGTTGATCCAAAAAACCAAATCGAAAACTTGTGAATTAAGGAATTAAAGAAATCTAAAAACTTGTGAAATCAGCGACAAATTCAAAGATTTAAGTGGGAAACCCAAAACTCCAAAACATGAAAAAAAAAGTTTCAATAAAATTCAAAATTTTAAAGGTTTTGAAAATACTATCAGCAATTATTTATCAAATATATGCAATATTTGGATATAATCAGCGAACGATGACAAGAATTGACATAATATTGAAATCAAAGATATCAATGGCCTCATTAGTCAACAGCCTAATTATGATTTTGTTTGCGAAGCGTAAAAATTGACTATTTTTGTTTCTTATAATTCTGTCAGTAATTTTGAGGCGAAAACACTTTTCAATTTACATATTTTGTATAATGTTCGACATTTCAAATTAATTCGCTAATTTAATCAGAATTTGTCAAAATTCTATCAAATTTTTATCAATATGTCGAATCCTCGAAGCTAAGAGTCATAATCACTTAAATTATAATCCGTTTCAGAAGACGATTCCGAGGAAGATAAATCACAATAAAAATAATTCACATCAATTTCCTCTTCCGACAATCCGCAACCGAATTTTCGCCATCCAATAATTACATATACCGGACCAGCATCGAATCCAAACGGATAGTTTACTCCAACTGTCGATGGTCCACCAAGCAAACGTAACGTGCTTATCGGAATGTCTGGGAACACATCACTGCAAGGAAAAAATGATATTAACGCAACATTGTTGAAAATTAAATAGAAAATACAAAACATTAGAATGCCGTGAATAGAAGATTTCAAATCTAACGCATGGGATTTTTGAATATATATTTGAATTTGAAAATTCCCTCGTTATTGATTTTATCTAGCCCTTTTTTGGAATGCTATTAAATTTAAACAAAAATTTATAAAATTAAATTACGGTATTTCCTTTGCTATGAAATTCTTCGCAATTATTTTTTCAAACCGATATTCTTTTTTTTTTTTTTGGCATTATTATGAGTCAGCTTTCGGAAATGAGTCAGAAATTCGAATTTATTGAAAAATTGTGTGATAATGCATTATCGCAGAAAATTATATCATTGAAACATATACCTTTAATCAATAGCATTTCTTTTTAGATCTAACAAAAAATACCGCCAACAGAATCGTTAGCACTGCAGAGTTAAAAGCGGAATTTCTGCAATTTACTGATATTCTTTCTGAAAATTATCATTGAACATTCGAGATTTCCTACCTGAATATTTCTTCACTATTTTTCGGTTCACTACCATTGACCATCGTAAAATGAAATGCTATTACCTGATGATCATCGAGACAGAATGAATTATCCTGCATTAAAAAAAGAAAAAAAATAATTTTATGAAATTAGCAAATACTTAAGCGAGCATACATTTAGTAAATATCAATAATAAATGAATTCAAATCATTTCTTATACATATTATATATACAAAAAATAACGTTTGAAAACTTAATGAGTTTTTATTTGACAATCTAAACATTATTCTTAATATAAAAATGACCTCGCAACATTATCATCTCTCTATGTATAATTTGCATTAAACAAAGAACTTGATAAAGTACGGGAGCGAATAAACACAACAAACCTTCCAAATCTTAAACCTGTTTTTCAACGTTTCTTCATCTTCGCTGTAAGCAACAAGAGCTGATGCATTTACATCATTACCATAGTAGATTAACACTGAACTGTCCTCATACAAATTTTTTCCTTTTTTTCCTCTTTCACTGAAATAATTATTGCGGAGACAGTAAAAATATTCGTTGTCTATCCGTAACTATTACAGGATTCGTTCTATTTTGGACCATCAAGAAAGAAATCGTTGTGTAACACACGAATTGATCAAATTCGTTTTTTTGAAATTCTGCCAGACATTCTTTGAGGACATTGATCTAATCAAAGATGCACTCGCAATTTTCTTTCATTATTCCTCTAAAGTTTTTTAGATTTTCCTTTCATTGTTCCTTCATCTCATATTTCTTTACTTGTTAAAAAATTATCAAGTTTAACTTACACATTCATTCGAATATCTGACTGAGCAACAACACAAATTGGCATAAAACCCAAATACTTCCTGATCGTTTCGGCTGCCTTAAGTGCTCGATTCTCAGCTTTTTCTTGAGTAATTTCATCATCGCTACTAATTACAATGGCCAATTTCACTCGATACTGAAATTCGTAATTGTCTTATTATGCCTCAAAGATTTCAATTTTCTAATCTAGTGATTTCATTTTTCTTTATTAAAGTTCAAGATTATTTCATTAAATCTCACTTTAGTTTCATTCTTCTAATAAGATAAGAAATTCCAGTAATGAAATTAATGATGGAATTTCCTCTGGTATCTAGTATGATATTTCAAGATATCATAGCTTGACCGAAATAACTTACTCTGATATATTTGAGTGCATACCATATATTGTCTTTATTTTCTTCACTGAAAAGTTTTGTTGCAATTAAAGGCAAAAATCATAATAATCAATCTATCCGCCATATAATTTAGTAAAATTTTGCATCGATCTTTTTGAGCAGAATAAGTCCTAATTATTCGTTTTTGCTATTATTTTTTCTTATCCTCTCTTTTTAGCATATTGGATAAAAAGAATTCATTGCCATTTAATTATATTAGCTGTTTGATATTATTCAGTGATAATAGCTATTCGATAACGAAATTCAAATGTAAAATTGCAATCTATATTGCTAATGAAAAATTTAAAAATTTGAAACTATCAATGCAAATTTTCAAGCAGAAAGGCTCCAATCTTTGTGCAAAATAATTCAATATCAATTGATTTCAGCATAACTCAACTGACAATACTAATTATAGTTTATGTCAATTAACATAAGAGACCAACTCAATGTCCTTTATGGTCAAATAAGATAATCCCATATCTAAAGTAAAGCAATTCCAAGGAATAATCACTCCATTCATTGGACTTCCTTTTATTTCATCTGGGATGAATGGAACGTTTTCATCTGAAATTAAATAATTAAGACTATTTTATTCATTTAATTTTGGTTTCATTAATTGGAACAAAAAATTTATAAGAAAATCTATTAAAATTTCCAAACCTGTGCTTTTGCTGAATATTTTTAAATGATTTTCCTGGGAGGTAACCACCAGCACATAGCAGAAATTCGCTACTCTGCTTATATTTAATGGATTTTCGCTGCCAAATAGAATAACTTGATATGGTGACCAATATCGCTCCATGAAGTTACTTTTATGCTAAAATAAGAGAATAAATCAGCAAATCTTCGCCTCACATAACTTCTTCCTAATTCTTTTTCTTGACATTAAGAGGTTCAAACAGAATGGTTTGCGAAGGATTTAAAATCAGCTTGGGTTTATTTGGTGATTAATCGACTTTTATATGGGGGGAAAACTCCTGAAAATAAAGAACTGCACTTCTGAATGTCATGTTTTTTCAGTTCTATTAAAACTTGACAGTAACATAAAGGCAAGCATACCTCATCATTGATGAAATTTATTTGAGATATGCGTTCCCAATTTTTCGATGAAAATGGTGGAGTTATCTTGCCATCCCGCCAATGCAGCATTTTGGATCGACGGTTTAATTCGAAGTTTGCGGCATCCGCCATCACCTTGATGGTTCTGCAAAATGACTAAATAATTATTATAATTAATCAATTCATTGGAACTCATTAATTCAATGCAACTTGTTTTATCTCTTAGTAATTAATAATTCAACTAATGAGATTTTTTTCAATTTAAACGAATATTTGTAGTGTAATAGTGTATATCTAATAGAAAAATGCGAACGCCATATTTTTTAATTCGGTGTTGGTTAAGTATTGAGTAATTTTCTCTCCCACAGTCATAGCACCAAAAACTCTCTCCAATATGTTCATAGGACAGCAGTATATTTGACCTGAAATTTTTCAAATTTTCATCAAATTCTTTCGTTTTTAGAAATTCAAGCAACAAATGCATTAATTGCTGGAACTCTGAAAATATATATATGGATAGTATATTACATAGGGTGTATATCATTTTAATTCAATCCTGTTTAAAGCTGTATTCAAAATTTAGAAAGACTACCAGTGTCGTGAAACATATGGATAACGTTATCCATCTTTTTGATACTCCAATAGCGTTTTTGATTGAAAAAAAATCTAGATAGTCCAATCCAACTTAAGCGAAAACTCCAGAGTCGGGATTCTGGAAGAGCAGGTATGATTTAGAAGTTTGTTTTACAAGTTCACAAGCCATGCATTTATTTATGATTCTTCTGATTTATATTCTGCCCTCCGACACTAAAAGTTGCCGTGAAAGAAAAATTTTTTGTGGAAGGTTTTCGTGGGATTGAAAATTGGGAAGAAATGGAGTAAAAGCAGAGAATCGCCGCTCGTTGAAACCGGTGAAAGAAGACTGCTACGTAATATTGATGAACCGAAGCCGTGACTTCTAGAAGTTCAGTTTTATATCGGTCATATTTGGTCTTGTAGTAGGCAGTGATTTACAACCCTTCAGAAATGCACAAAAGCATTAGTCCTTACAACATTCCAACCATGTTTTACAATTTTTTAGACAACGCACATGAATTCTATGAGCAAATTGAAGGATGAGAATTTTTTTTTTTTTTATTTTTGGAAAAATCCGAAAGATATAATTAATGTAAACGAGAAGTGTTAAAGGTCAGGAAGCACGTAGTTTCAAATGGAAAAACAGGCCAAGAAACAATTGGAGAAACATGTTTCCCGCCAAAACTTTTCGACAAACAAAGCGAAGTCGACTAATTATAAGGCGACACGTTGAATACTAGGAGAGGAGGAGAAGCCTTGAAAGGATTTAAAAGGTTCGGATTTTGGAGCAGAAGTACTTTTCTATAAGTTGGATAACGGGCGCCAATGTTCTCTACAACAGTATTCCACAATGACCGGAGCAATAGTCGACTTGAATCGACAAGACAATCAATAAGCAAGCAGTATTCTCAATTCTATGAGCGACGAAGGAAAAAATATTCAGCGATAAGTCATTTGGATATTTTCAGATAGTTATTTGTTCGTAATAAATTCTTTCTTCTAATAAGAGTCTTCTCTTTCACTAAAGAGAAAATAAAGACTTTTATTGCGGGATGTGGATAAATAACTCATTTGCTTGAGAAATATTAAAAATTTTTACTTTACAAAATACTTCGATTATTTTGATGTTTTGATTTTGCCGATAACCTATTGAAGTAATTTTGAGCGATATTGCATGGCCCAAAACAAATAAAAGTACAATGAAATTTTGAATCCATCATTATTTAAAGCTATATATTTGAGATATATCCAAAAAGATATAAAGAAAATTTTAGCATTCGTATCAAATTAATGACTGTTCTCTGTAAATCCCAATTTTTTAAAAATTTGACTAAATATATTAATCATTTTAGAATTGTAATAAATCTATTGGCAAAAATATACAGTTTTTCCGATTCAAAAGATTAATTTATCGAATGTTTTTTTTTTTTTTTTTTTTTTTTTTTTTTTGAAAAAATTTTTTTTTTTTTTTTTTTTTTTTTTTTTTTTTTTTTTTTGGTTAGCAGCATTAAATGTTTGATAATGAATACGGGATTTAGTTGTGCTTCAGTGAGCTATTCGAAACAAATTCTATAATCTTGTTTTATTTTAGTTCCAATAACCAGCAAACTACATAATGAATGGAAAAATTTATAGAAACAAATTTGAAAGGGATAGTTTGTGACAGCAGACAGGTTGGCCATGAATTTTAGATGAAAAGGAAAATAATAAATTAGTTACAAAATATGAAGTATCATTTCAGTCAAGGATTAGGAAGACATTTTATTCATAAAAATTCAAAATTGATTCAGTAGAAAATATTGTGGAATATAAAATATGAGTTTATTATGTAAAAATCCTGTAGGCATAAATAATTAATATTGCATGTAACTTTTTAAAGTAATGGAAAATTTATAATTTTTGAAAAAAATTAATGACCAAAATTTTGCTGTTCGGAAAAATTCTATACTTCTTTCGATTGTTACCGAAAAATTTCCGTCCACAATATGAATTTTTAATTAGAAATATTAATTAAGTGAAATGCTAATTAAATATGCAATACAAAAAAATAGGATTACAGATCATGTCTTTGATTTCTAACAGTGTTTATATATTGTGACCTATGGAAAATTTCTAAGTTTCACTGATAAAGCTACATTTCTAATGATAATGTAATGCAGTACAATCTATGTTTAGTTTGAAATATAATTTCGTTTTCACTCATTCAATTATTTTTAAATTTTCAAAAACATAATTTTACATAATGAATTCGTTTTCCTACTCTTTTTCATTTTAAATTATGTTTCATTAAATTAATATTTTAAGTATAAAATTTCCACAACTTCAACAACAATAACAGTGAGGAATATGCAATGAGAAGAAATAAATGTAGTACCTATGAAATTGCTTACCGGAACTATTGTCTTGTTACCGAATTTTTTCAGACGCATAAACCTCAAAGAAAAAAAAAAAAAACAAAATATGAAGAAATGAAAAGCGTTAAATGACACGGACAAGAAATTATTATTGATTTGCACGGTAGTGTTAAGTAATTCAAATAAATTTGGCCCTTTCCGATTTTAGACAATGAAGCAACCGATTTAGCATTTGAATTCATTCCGCTGGTGGGACAAGTTGCAATGAGTATATAAGTTTTAATGAATTATTGATTTTATTGTGATTTATTCGCATTACTTGAAATCATATCGTATCATAGAAGCGGGGAGATGTGTGAAGTTCCAAGCTTTGAGCTAAACCATCAATTCAAAATATACAATTGGCGTAATGGCAAAATAACTTCTTCATTCTTAGCAAAATTTTTGAAACATATATCTCAAATAAAATTCATCAGTGATGAAGGATTCTTCGTTCTTTGCTACGATTTAAGATTGGATATAACTGGGAGAATATCGTTTAGAAGGTGCAATAATTTGTTCCAAAAAATTTCGTCTCATCTTAAGATCGATTTCAGCACAAAATGAATCCTAATAAATTCCAATTTTAGGAACTACTGCAGAATATTTTCTTTTTTCCTTTTTAGATACTTAATTTGTCTTGTCATTATAATATTAAATATCTTTGTATCAAAAACAAAAACAAAACCAAATTAGCCAAGAGTCAAGCTCAACAGGGTCTTCTTTCCCCGCTGTGTTTGCCAAGCCCGTTCCCTTGGCTGTGGTTTCGCTAAATCGTTGCCGAAAAAACCGAAATATTTTTTGAAATGTCGATATTTCAAAATCTTTGTAGTATAGAAATATCTTCTTATATTCAAAACTTTGACATTTACGATATAATTAACATATTTTAAATTGTATTATGCTATAGTAAAAGTAAATATGTTGTATGCTGTAAATTGTACCAAGTTCACAAATAGTAAACAATTTTACTGCAAAAAGGTCCTTATTTGCAAGGGCTATACTTTTGGACCAAGCCCTTTGTTCTGCCATTCGATCCTTTATTTTGACCGGTCGGGGCTTTCGATCCTTTGTTCTGACCGGTCAAAATAAAGGATTCTTTGTTTTGATCGGTCAGGGCATCCAATCCTCCCCAAATTTTACTTTCCTGATAGTATTTAGGGGCAGTGAGAATCTTGTAAATCCATTCATACACATCACAAATTAGATAACGAGGGATTGTCATAAGAGAGTCGTAGTTACTCACGCCCGAAATTCGTAATGAAATGAAGATTTGATTATTTTAATTTTCAAATCTATTATAGAAAAAATTTTAACGAAACAATATTGATTATTATTTTAACATTTTTATTCGACGATATCAATGGCTTCCTCTTTCGCATTGAATAAGTAAACATTGCAAAACATAAAATATTTCAGAAAAATTTATTATGCAAAAATTCTGTGAGCATAAAATAATAACTGCCGCAGAGAATTTTTCATTAAAATAGAAAATTTACAGAATATTCTGTGACATCAAAAACCTCTTATCGAATTGCACAATTTTTTCCACAAAAATAAATTGATGAATTTGTGATTTAAATTTCTAAAAAGCAAAAAATTTGATTAGGAATTTGATGAAATCCTAGAAGGAATTTTATGATCAGAAATCCGACGAAATAGCAATTTGATGTCCTACGGAATATCAGAGAAAATCTTTATTGTTACGTCAGGAGGGAGCAAGAATTGCTTAATTTATTTAGTATTTGTTGATTATGCTAATGAAAGCTTTCTTCAAAATGGTCATCCTACTAATCTCAGATATTTCTTGACGACTATCGCGACGTATTGCAAATGTATCCTAAAATTTATTTGAAGAAACTGATGAGAATAATGAGATTTTTTTTTTTTTTTTGGAACAAAACTTATCATCATATATTAGAAATGAGTCGAGAAAAAAAAATTGAAAAAGGAAAAATGCTCGGTTTGTGTAAACATGTCGAGTGATAAGATGTCGCAAATAAGCGCAAAGATACGAGGATACAGTATACATAAAAATTTTCTAATAACAAATACCAGTGTGGATTTTGTAATAATAAAGAATGGCAACGATAGATTCAAAAATGACGATACATATCCCGGTCTTTTTTCTCCTCAATACATTTCCGATTTTACACGAGGTGCATATTTCCTGTATTTTTAATGTTTATTATAGTTTGATGAAATGTAAACACTGTAGTTTATATATATATATGTAATTATTTAACAAAATATTTATGTTTCTTCCTTTATTTTTACACATAATTTGTCACAAAACTTCAAAATCATTTCTTTAGTGAAAACAAGAACTTTTCTGATGGAAGTTGGAAAGTGATAAAAAATGGAGTGAAACAAACAAATTATCAATATTTCAAGGAACATTCACCTAATTCATGACTATTCCTTATGTTATTCATTTGCATTATTATGAACATCAATCATTATGTAAAAATTGAAGTTAGAAATTTTCATTACCTAGAAGTATTATGATATTTAAATTGCAATAATTTTCTTTGATCTTTTCGCGATTCAGAACGTTTCAAAAAAATATTGATCATCGAATGATTTTTAAACTTTCAGATTTTAAATGATCAATCTTGATCTTTTTTTTTTTTTTTTTCAATTATTCCATTTCTTCTTGAAAAGAACATTAAAATTGGGAACTCAATTAAGAATTTATTTTTATATATCATTTACTTGCTTAGTTTGTTTGTTAAAATTCACTGAAATATTTTTTGCAACAACATTTCGGCAAATTTATGGATTTTTTACTGGATGTATTTATGCTCTCTTTGATTACCAATTTTCACATCAGCTGACACTTTAAGGTCAGAATGATCAATTGATTCAAATTTCACAGAAATATAGGAATCTGTAGTTTCGATATCAATATCAACCCGAAATAATTAATTAATATGATTATTGTTGTTATATCAGGAAAAAGTTTTCCATAATGTACAGGCCTGAAATAGAGAGAATAGGATGTTTTAAAAATTTGAAATATATAATTAAAAACAAATGTTTACAGATCTAAAATCACTGTTACCATAATTATTCAAATTATGGATTGAATCGTTTTGGCATAATTATACATAGCTACAATATGTAAGATAAAATTACTTTAAATCTCTCAAAAATGCTGAAAAATTTATAATTTCTAATGTTATTGATAGATGTCCTTACAATTATTTTATGCCGCAATTAATTAATTTCTTACCAGGTTATGGCCTAAATTGGTGAAACTATTCGGCCTAATTGCTTGTACTGTTTCACTGGCTTCATCCACTAATGGTGAACGTGTTCTTGATCGTCGTTCACTTTTGCAACGTTTTCTAAAAATTTTTGTAAAAGTAACAAAAATTTTAAAATTTAAAAGTTTTTAAATTTCAAAATTTTTGTTATTTTTTCTTATTTTTATCAATTTGAAAATAACAAAAAGCAAAAATAAAACTAAGTTAGAACAATTGAAAAAACATATTTGTAATTAATACTGACTCAAAAACAATAAGAGTTCAGAAAGGATTTTTTAATAATCCGATCGATAAAAGCGCTAAGTTCTACATCTGATACTCGATGATCCGCTTTTTTTTTTGGATTTTTTTTTCTTTTTTTTGAATATAAAATAATTAAACAAACCTTTCCTGCTTTATTTTTTCGGTGATGAATTGTTGATCGGCGAAATGCGCAGCATCAGCATCCAACCATGACTGTCGTCTAGTTTCAACTGATGATAATGGCTGCTGTTCATCTGATGCATCACTGGTATTGCCTTGAAAGAAATGCTTTATAACAAATCAAAAAATCTATAAAAAATCAGAAATGAAATACAAATTAGAAATGAAATATAAAATCAGAAATGGAATACAAATTAGAAATGAAATAATGATGGATGTTACACCATCAAGTGCGAATAAATCCTTGTTATTGCTTGTCAGTGCATAAACACATTTATTAATTACTTTGTGATTTGTTTCACCAAGTATTCTTTTTCATATTATGACAATATTTGAAGATATGAAAAGATTTAATAATTTGATTTGAAATAACTGCATTTGAAGAAATTTACCATGAAATAAAAATGTTAGATAGAAATTTAGGGAAACATTCTCAGTTACCTAACTTTAGTGACAGGTTTGATTCCAATGAACTTTTGCTACTCATTTTAGAACTGGCACGACCTCGATTCTCTAAACGACCATCTGCAGACAGGAATGATACCTTTCTCAAACTGTAATTTTATAGTAGTATTTAAATTTTTTTTTTTTATTCAACGAATTTTTCAACATCATTCGTGTTTTCATTCTCCCAGAGTCTGTTTTGTTATGTCAGTTAAATCGTCGTATAACTTTTGAGATTACGCAGTTAAAAAACTAATTGAAAAATTGGAAGATAATTGATTTCTTGGAAAATTGAACGACATTTTATCAAAATTCGGTGATGAAAAAAATAATTTGGGAAAAAGAATTTATTTTTATAAATTAAGGAAAAAGAATTTATTTTTATAAATTAAAAAAAAAAGAATTTTTTTATAAATTAAAGAATAAATCACTGCTACATCTTTTACCTGGACAACACTAGCACGTCATAATATATGATTGAGTTATCATGCAGTTGATCGATTAAATGGAATATAATATTGAATTATTTAAATATCACAAAGTTTCCTTGAAAATTTTGTCAACAATTATTTTCGATTATTCATTTTTTATCATTCTTATCAAATGGAAGATATTCTATGAGTTAAATGATAATTGTATAAAATGAAATACTAAATTACCTTGAATCGTGTCCACAACAGCTAGGCCTAGCAGCAGTAATCATAACAAGTGGTAAATGACTGCTACTCATGCTTACCCGTCGACTATTCATTCGTCTATAAAAGATTTACATTTTAACATTCACAATTAAGTTTAAATTAATTTAAAATTGAAAACTAAAATAAAAGTTAGACTTTTTTTTTGGTTATAAAAATTATGGAGAAAAAAAGTAAACTTTTCAGTTGCATCAACACATTTGTATATTAGATCAGTGTACTGAATTCTTTTTGAAAATCAAAGCAACTAAATGAGGAAAAAATTTTAATTAAAAAGAAATCATTGTATTTGCATTTAAAATATCAGCAAAACTTACCCAAATGATGAAAGAGAAGTTTTATGTAATGAATCTGTATGTGATTCCATATTTCTTAGATGTTCAATCATGTCAATTAAAATTCGTACTGTATTAATTAAATCTTCAAATTGTGACATTTTGAGATCATTTGAAGCTAAACCGAATGTTAACGGATTCAACAGATACGTAGAAATCGCGGCACGATCACGTAACCGCGTAGCATCGCGCATCAATATTCGCTGCACCAAACCTTAAAATTGGTGAGTGTTTATAGCTTTAACTTTTTTTTTTTTCCATTAATCGAAATCTAAATGAGAAAGCAGATCGTTAATTCTTTATATCAAAAAAATTTTAAACGTTATCTTTCGACAAAACCAATGATACAAAGGGTATTATGAACGATTCGTATATGCAAATGCATCTCGTTTGATAAATTAAATCGCAAAAAATGATACTTTCATCTCTTAGCGAACTTTTTCATCATTCAATTTTTGATGAATAACGATGTAATGATGCAAATTTATTCAAAATAATATAAGCATACGTGATATGGTATGTATGACAGTGCTGTTTTTCATGTTACACATTGATATTGTCGCAATTAACATATTCAATACATTTGAATCGCAACGATCTGATAGTGCTCCAATGCAAGCCAAAAAATCGAGCTGCCTCTGAAATATGATCCATTTCTAGATCTGAAGTCAAAAAATATAAACTTTCATGCTTACAATACTACAAAAGATTTTAAAAAAAAAAATAAAAAAATAAAAAATAAACCAACTAAAACGAACAGCAAGAAAATTACACTATCAGTTGAAATAAGCAAAATGTGATAATACAAGAATTAAATTAATTAATCGATTCATTTGTATATTTTTTAGAAAAAAAAATTACCGAAATATTGCCTTCAAGATACAATGAAAAATGATTAAACGAAGGAATAAGTCGATTTGAAAGGAATTCATTGGAAGGAAATTCTGCTGCTGATGAGATAGAACGAATTACCTTATCCTATTAAAATGCCAATTAATCGATATCTTAGAAAAAAAAATATTATTTCAGTTAAAATATTCTCCAATATATTAAATGAAAAAAAAAAGGATTAAAAATGGAAGAGAATTTGAAATGTTTATAAAAGTTCATGAAAATTAAAAAATTTCACCTGAATATGAACATCTTGCGATTTCACACACGTGATAATCAAATCTTGTATTTGATCCTCAATTTCTTTATCAATAGATAATCGCCGAAACAATACACTCATGTTTTCCAAAATTAAAGGAATTAGCTGAAAATTTATTTTTCAACCCTATACTTCAGACTCTTTTAAACTTTTTGAATCTTAAAGGAGTAGATATTCAATAGTTTTTCTTTCTATCCATTTATTTTTTGATCATGAAATGAGTAATTAATAGAATAAGAATTTGAGTGAAAAGGTTATCGTAATATTTGTCTAATGTAGATTACTGTAGCAAACACGTAAATTACAACGTAAGTAAGCTAACCATAGGTTGGACAGCGTGATGTACGATCCTATTTATCCATAATTTCAACTTGTTTATATTATGACTTTCACATTGTTCTAACATATAGAATAGTGGACGAGATAAGGCAGCGTATAAATCATAGGAATCGATGAAAAATTCATCGAAACGTGGTATTATTCTTGTAAACCATAAATTCTATAATGGAATATTTTAGCTTTTATAAGTTTTAAAATTGTACAAAAATTGAAAGAATATTTATTTTTCATCTTTCAAGCACTGAAAAATGGATTAATCTCTTACTTCCGGAATAATCGATAAAGTATCGTGAAGAGTTTGTGACAAAAATGAATTCTTTTGTTCCGGATCAAAAACTTGCATGATATCATCAAGTTGACGAAGTGCAGAAAGTGCTGGTTCATCGAAATATTTTATCTGTGATAGAAGATGAAAATTTCAACATTAATTATGCATAAATGATAATCTTTAATCTAGATTGCATGCATAATAAAAGATAATCTGTTTTTATCCGTATAATCAAATTCAGAACACTGTAATAAAATTATTATCAACCAGGGCAAGAAATTGGACGGCAGGACGTTTGTCGACATCCAAACTGAGAACTTTCTCCATCGCATCCAATAAGTTCGGTCCAAGTTTTTCAGCAATACATTTTAGTGCTGCATCAAGCTGTAATCAACCTGATATGAAAAGAATCAATTCTAATTGCTGATAAATAGAAATCCTAGTAGATGATAAGGTAAAAAAAAAAAAATTGTATCTTGAATATTCGCAAAATATTTGTAAAATGGATTTTTATTTCTATTTAAAAAAAAAAAAAAAAACCATTTCATTTAACACATTGACAGAAATGTTTGACATTAATTAATGTTTTATTATTTGTAATCAAACGACTCGTGAATTCTCATCCGTCATCCTTTTTTTCAGAGATCAAAAAAGTTTTTTCAGTTTTTTTCAAAATTCTTTTCAAATTCAAAAGAGGTGTAGTGCGCAAAAACTGAGAACAAAAAAAAAAAACCGGTTGATTCGTCTTCAAACATTGTTCCCTTCGACATTGCTCAAAAATTTCAGATGTAGCATTTCTTACAGATATATTTTAATTAAATTTTGCAAATATAAATTCGTCCTGAATATAAATTCTGGTAAAAAAAATATAAGTTCTGACAATTCTGAGGTGGAATATCTGCTATAAAAGTAATAATAAATTCTATTAATTTCTTTTATATTTTCATCAGTTAAAATGATACAATTTTCGGTTCCATGTAAAGTTAAATATTTGCTCTTTCGTTTCTTTCTGTTAATTTTGTTGTAAAATAATTCAAGTTTTTTTTTAAGACATAAATTATTAGTCTAGAAAATCGGGAATATTTCGAAAATTTGATGGCTACTAGCACAAAAGTAATAGATAATCAAAAAAAAAAAAACATTTGAATCCTAGCCATTTTTATGAAAAGTCTTGTATATTGAGCCTAAACAATTTTGCTCCTTACTATTAATAGCTTGGGTTTTGCTACAGCTATAGGTGCATATTTTAGCAAATCTAAGAATATTTCAATTCATCATCTTTAGCCAAATATTGAGCAAGCGTCAATGTCTACAAGCTACACATTCGAACTCGAAAAGAAGTCTGTAATCGACAAATTCCCCAATTTTTTGGCCAATTCATTTAAAAATCCGAAATCGATGTCGGCAAAATCGAAAAGACGAAATAATCATCAAATATTTTGTATGGAATAAATTTTGTAATATTTCTCAGACAAATGAATCACTTGCGCCTATTTCGGCACAAGGGTTCTTTGTTCTCTCATCTTCCGATCTGCTAATAGAGCTCATGTGCATTGCTAAAAATGTTTAAATTCATGTTAATTGTCTGAAATGTTGCAAGGATTAAAACTTGTGTGCTTTGTTTGAAATAATACAAGCAATGTTCATTTCTTATCCTTTGTTCTGATAACTAATCTTTTATACGATTAATTTAAGCTTCCGCCCACTATCAATATCAAAGATTATGAAAAAGAGCTCTTCGAATCAGCTAGATCAGTAGTATCTTCAAGATCAATATCAGAAGTAATTCAATTCCAATTTAATTTCGAATACAATTTCGACAGTACGAGCAGACAATTCAGCAGGAGCAACAGAAGTGATGGGGGGAAAAACGAAAGACAATTAATTACAAAAGGAAAGTACGATAATTAAGTAATGAGCATTCAAGTAAGTATCTTTGGTTAATTTACCGTATATTATTCATTTAATCCTTACTATTGTATACAAGCAATATTGTGATAATATGGTATAAACCAGTAAAGCCTATTACTGACCTAGCGGAGTTACAAATCCAACTTAACCAAACTACAAACCAAATTACAAAATATCAAATTTTTTTCCGGAAAAAATCTATAAATATAAGAAAAATTGATTTCATAAAGGAAAATATTTTTATAATCTGTAGACAACTCATTTCAAATTCAAATAGCGATCAGATCAATCATAATTAATTAATTAGTGCCAGTTATTGGTCAATCGATTGCATATTAAAACATTCATATGGCAAGTCGGACTCTCATTGAGAATTGGCAATCCAACTGATTAATCGATCAACCAGGATTTTTTTTTTTTTCGGAATGTTTCTATATTAAATACAAAGTTTTTCTTTTTTTTTTTTTTTTTTTCGAATAATCGCTCCACTAAATCATTAACAATCCGTTGTTAATATAAAATTGATTTTTTGAAAAATAAAAATTATTACCTGTCCACAAATTACACGATATGTATCGATGTTGTTTTTGGCATCAATTAATCTTTTTCCTCCTAAATAAATAATATTTTTAAGGGATAATCAATCAATTAACAAAATGAACTTTTTTCTTAGTTTTCAAATTTTGCGTATAATTTTTTGAAATTTAAAATTTATTTAAAAGAAATACATGCCAATCATCCAAATAGTCATTTAGCCTAACATAAATTTCTCTGAAAAATGAATTTTCAAAGTTCAATCGAATATATCATTAATGTTAATCGAAATTTTAACAGTTTTATGGTTCAATTTAAATCGCAAAATTTTTTGACATCAAGATCACCATATTCTTATCATAGTTTCCGTAAGTATTTTAGTTTTACCATTATTTCGAATCATAAATTTCGAAAGTAAATGGCAGAAATAAATTTAATTCAAGTACCTCTTAATATCAGTTCTCCAAGATTTAATTCTATTGAAACCAGCATTATTGATTTCAATTATAATTAAGTGAAAAATTGAATTGGAAAAAAAAAAGAATTAATTTTTGAAATATACCAGCACATATCCAGCAAATGAGTACACCTAATGAAAAAACATCGGCTGCCGAAGTGACCGAATTCTTATTCGGTAGCAAACATTCCGGTGCAAGAAAATCGAGATCCGGTTGTAAATTTGCTGGTAATTTTTTAGTCCAAGGGAAACATGGATATACATTCTGTAAAAAGGTTTTCATAAGATGTCAATTTTTTTACACAACCTAATTGCTCATAGAAATACTGGATTACTGGACATTTCTTGATTTTTTGAATTATAAAAGTGATAATTAATTTCACAATTTATTTAACTGAATGGTAGACAAATGGAGATTTCTCCCAATTTTTTAAAATTATAATTAATTCTATAATTTATATAACTGAATTTCGTTTCTTTGCGAAAAATATTACACAATATTCATGCATATTTTTTGGCTCTAATATATTTGAAAATTTTTGCGTATAATTTTGTAATAGGGCAAATGGAACATACTGGCAGAGCCAATAAACAATGAATTCAATTCTTTATCTTTTTTAATTCTTTTGATAAGTTTTCACAGACTCAACTCAAAGCGCGGTACACGTACGTGTAAGCATAAACAAATTATTAAATTATTACTGATTATTTAAGTAAAAATTTTTACAGACAAGAAAATTATAGAAATAAAACAGGCCAAGGCATGGATAACATTAATAGTAGCATGTCTAATTATCGGGATTGAATGGCCTCATGTCATTTCAAAAATCTAAGCAAAAGTGTAAAAAAATTTCTAAAATTGGAACTTTTGATTAAATAAAAAAAATTAATGGGATGAAAATTTGTGTCAGTTAGCTTAGTTTTTTTCTTTTTTTCTGCTTTTCAAATATATATAATCACTTAATGAAATTATATCGTTGAATGCAAAATAATCTTAAAATCTATATTGATGAATTATTTCCAGTTTTAATAGAAATCCAATTTCAAATGAAGAGCATTTTCAAATCATGAATTTTTTTCCGAAAAATCTTTTCTATTTTTTTTTTAAATTACATAAGATTTTGGAATGAGATTTTTTACTGAATTTTCAACTAATCGAAGGAGAAATCAAAAAAATGATTGCTTTGTTTCAACAAAATTTTCAACAAATTATTTTAGTTCTGCATTGAAGGAATATAATTATAATTTTTTTTGGATTTAACTTTTGCAATTCTCACTTAAAAAATTTATCGATTAATCTCTCATTCTTGATATGAATTATATAAATAAAAATACAAGCAATGCTGTGAAAATATTAGCTAAAGAAATACTGAAAATAATTTCAGGTAAATTAACAAAAATTTCTATTTCTAAAATTGACTTAAAAATAATTTACCGGTTCACGGGCAGCTACCGAAAATGCAAATCCGGCAATTTTCCAATGTCTCGATGGTGTTATATAGATAACACTGGGCGTCAAATTGCCATGAAGTATTTTTGCGCTATTATGCAAATATGATAGGCCATCAATTAGCTAAAAATTAGACTAAAAAAATTTTGAATCGATTTTTTATTTTTATTTTTTTAAAAATGATTTAATTTCTCTCCCATCCTGTGTAATTTTATATATACAAATTATTATTAAACATTAAAAATAATAATTGCAATCACAATTATAATAATAGCAAATAATACTAACAACATCAATGATATTATTGATGGTAATGATTGTGATTACTATTATCACTTTTAGCATATTTTCTTGATTTTAAATCTCCACTAAGCATTGATCTTATATTGGTTTTTATTTGCTTTTTCAACTTTCCAAATTCGAAATTATTTGAGCCATTAAGTGATTTAGTATATTTTTTTACTTATTTTACATAAGCTGACATGTGATAGATTATCTTATCTAATTCTTACTTGTAATTTTCGAAATTGCACTTTTCTTTTTATATTTTTCAGTTTAAAATAAAAAATCAACACGATCAAAGAATTTTTAGGTTATTTTTTGAAAAAGCAAATAACTGTTTAAACGGTTTAAACAATTCTTTTGGTTTTTGAAAATTATCCAGAGCACCGTAAACGGTACTGAAATTTGCGAGTAACTTAGCAACTTCAAAATGATTAAGGTTCATAGTGTTCTAATTGTCAAAGTCTGTTTAAATAGCGTTTTTGCTTTCTGATGATTACTTAAAAAACCTAATTAATAGAAAATGAAATAAAAAAAAAAAAAATCAAGAATGAAGAAAGTGATAGTAATCAAAAAAGAAAACGTGAAAAATTTTCCGCTCATTATTATAAGAAATAATCATTTGAATCAAATTATTAAATAAATAGATGTATCGAAAAAATAATTTTCTGAACTTCCTTAGTAAAATAATAAAAGTCTGAATTAAAGAAAAATTCTTTAAAATCCTAAATTATAATTTAGCATAGATCTTATCAATTTTATCATAAGATCTTATCATAAAATTACCATAATGTTGACTAAAATAAATTGCAATTTTAACGGAAAATTCCAATGAATTTTTCCTATTTTTTATTAAATCAATAAAGGGCATTTATCAGTTATCAAAACTTAACACATATGTTCACATTCAATATCATCAAATTGAAATAATAAAACGTAGCGAATACTTTGAAAATAGAGGAAAATTTAGGAGTATGAGGAAGACTGAAAAAAAAATTTTAATTACAATAAATCTAATTAAATAAATATCGTGATAAAAAAAAAACAAACCTGTAAGATACCAAGTTTCATCTCGAGTCTACCAATTTCATCCTGAATCATAACAACTTCCAAGTTTGCTTGAATATGTTCCGTAGCGAAAGTTATCATTTCTCTAGCAAATAATTCATAAATTAAAATTTAGAATCAACTTTTCTTTTATCTTTCACACAAATTAAGATTATATAACCGTATGTAACAAGACTGAATTAAATGACCAAAATATGGTTTTATAGATGGAAATTTCAAAAATATTTTGATGATTTTTAAAAAAAAATAAAAACTTCAGAAAACCTATCTTCTATATTCGAATAAACTTTTGATTAAAATTGGAAAAAAATTTGATAAAAATTTCAAAAAATCATCAATCAATTTCTAAAAATATTCCAAAAAAATCACTTACTTGTCCTCTTCAAGCTCATGAAGAACTTTTAAAATTCGTGGATGAGTAAGTGATAAAAGTTGTGAAATATCATATCGAATAAGATCAATTAATGTAAGACGATTACTACGTCCCAGTCGTGATGATGCTTTGACATTGTTTTTACGATCAAAAACAAATATCGTTGAATCCTTAAATAAAATTCGAAATTTTTCAAATTATTGGAAATCTTCAGATTTTCTCTTGAATGAATCGAAAAATCAATCAATATTGCTATCATATTATGTTTAAAAATTCATCGATTTATGTTATTTTCAAAATGCGAACCTTATCTTCAGCAATACTTTTCGCTGAATATAATTTCCAGTAACCAGCAGTTGATCGGAAATTTAATCGATTATAGCAATTGTCAAGCGGTGTTGTTAACACTGTAATCGTTGAACTGAACTCAGTTGATGAAGTTTTCGGTGATCGCTTCAATTTATTAATGCTAATTAATTTAATTTTAAATCTTTTATGTCAGAATGATTTGCTTAATTTAAATTCATAATTTAATTTGAATTCTGAATATTTTAAGAATATAATTTTTGATATAAATATCATCTTTTGCTTCTCTATATCTGCATAAAATTAAATTCAAAAAATTGTTATTATGAAGCAAAAATTAAAAAATTGTTTCATATAAAATTAAATTCAATATTTCAAAATTTTCGAAAAAAGACAAAAATTTCAAGGAATGTTAGTTTCTGAAAAGCTTCATGAATATTCTTTTTATCTTTTTTCTTTCTATCACAAAAAAATTATAAATAGTAAAAGAATAGTAATTTTACAGATCGATCGATTTTTTTGTGAAAAGAGTAGAAAGGGAATGAAAAATTTATTATGAATAAAAAAAAAAAAAAAGAGAAATAATCAATATGCAGTAAAATTATTGTAAGTTAATAGCATCAAAATTTTTTTTTGAAATTTCAAAAATTATTCGATTAAAAAACAACTATAGATCTAAATCAGAAAATATAGATTTGAAATGCCTAAATTGAAATATTTACAAATTTCAACTAATATGCATCAGGCTGATATTTAGCGTATATTTGATTTTATTATCTTTATAAATACCATGAATAATGATATCCTAAAAATAGGTATTTCAAATCCCAATCAATAAAATCATAAGTTTCTACTCAGATCTAAGTTATATTGTTGGATCTTTGATTAATTCAGATTAATAATCATTGATCGCATGTTTCATGAAATATTGAATTCCCGCTTTGTCGAGGATGTAAAAAATTCAAAAGTAACTTAAATATGATACTATCGTAAGAATGATAAGGGCTGAATCTCTGAGAGATGTTAATTTTATTAATTACTAATTTTTTCTTTTTTTTTTTTTTTTTTTTTTTTTTTTTTTTTTAGTTTGAATGCGAAGAAAGCTAGCATTTTTCGCATAGAATAAATTTCTTTCAAATATTAAAGATTACTATGCAAAAATATCGAATTAATAATTAATTAAATTTGAATGAAAAACAGAGCAAGTATATGGAATACAAAAATTCTTAGAAAGATAGAATTATTAATTAATTAGGGATAGAATTATTGATCGCTTTTTAACTATTCGAGACATTTAAAAGGGATTTTAATACATAATATTTAGAGATGAAATTATGAGAAACTTGTCATTTTTTCTAGAAAATTCTTCGCACTCTTTCATTAATTAAAATTATTTAACTTAAATAAGCGATTGAATTCCGTTCAAAGATTCAGCTGGATCTCGCAATTCATAGGTCACGGATGAGGTAGATATATTGAATGAAAAATCCGGATAATTCTGGATTATTGAACAAATCATAATCCATCTATATCAGAATGAAAAAATTGATTGAAACTAATAAAATGGAAGTTCTAATTTTTTATTTATACAAGAAGCAAAAGTTTTGATTGGCATTTTTGCAATCTATTTCTGAATTCTCGAAGGAATTGCGTAAACATGCTTTCTTGACTTTTCTGCAATAGTTGATGTAATTAAAAAAATCTTTTAAAAAAAAATGAATCATTCAAAATTTTAAATTTCTTTGAATGATGAGAAAGTTTAATAAATTGAAATTTTTTACATAAATTAATCCTGTTCATGATTTGATCAACCTTCCTGACAAAATGGTGTAAATTCTGAATCTTCAATTGCAAATTGACTGAAAGACTTTGTAGAGTATTTTAAAATTTTTTGAATTAATTTTTACAAAAAAAAATTATAGTTAGAAATTGCTTCAACATGTCGTTTCATCAATGGCGCAAATTTATTAATAAAAGAAAAAAATTATGGAAATTTGATTCATCATGGATCAATTTTATGGATGGGATTGAAAAGGTGATAAAAAAAAATCATTTTTTATTCGCTGATGAGTAATCATAGCGAAAGCAAAGAGAAAGGAGCATTTCGATTTTTTAAAATCAAACACCCGCGAAATTTCTAAATTATTAAATTCGAAATTAGAAAAATAAGTAAATTTACTACTTGAAAGGTATAAAAATTAATAATAACCAATTAAACTTGGTTATTATTAAATGTTATAATGAAATCGTTGTCAAGGCAACTCAGTGTCATATGTTTGCTTATTATGAATAATATTGACGAGTAATTAGCAGAAACAAATGCAAATATTACTTTTTGAAATTATAACCTAGCATTAATGAAATATCAAGAAAATCAAGATGTATCAAGAAATTTTAAAATTCGAAATAATCGATATATCTGAGAGATCAATAGGATCAAATCGATATTCGATATTTTCTGGTATATTATTAAGTTGCAGTTACAGTAGCAATCATTTGAATCTAAACATTTCTTTGGATCATTTCATTCTAATCTTATTAATTTATGATTTTTTTTCTTTTTTTCTTCTTGACAAATTTTTGATGGAAAGATGGAATATTTGATAGGAAAAAATTGAAATGGATTTCATTTCATATTCATTTATATTTGCATGAAGAATTGTTATTTCGATATAAAAAAAAAAGTCATGCAATTTTGCAAGAAAAAAAAAAAACAGAATATCGAAAAAAAAACTAATTGATTCTGCAATTAAAATCGATTTAACTAGAAATTAATTGCTAAGCGAGTTAGTTGGAAAAATTTTTGATCAAAATTGCTTTCATTAAGTCCACAATTCAGTACTATGAGATTAGAAAGGGAAAAAAAAAAAGAGAAAAAGCAGAACATTTACTTTAAATTATTAATATAAATGTTATTTAACAATATTTGAAATTCGAAATATTATTTTTCGTGCATTTCGAAATTATAATAAATAGAAAAAATGAAAGAAAAGAAAGAAAAGAAACCTGCATTTGTGATTGTTGTCGTATGAAGATAAAAATTGTCGGTTAAGTTTGTCATTTAGAGCATTATTCAATATATTTATGCATTGAGAATTATACTTTTTGGAGCACGAATATTTAATTGTTCGCAAGAAGGCAATTGTTATTTGGAAATGAATGGAAATAGAAATGGAAATGAATAATAATTGAATGCCTTTAGTGAAATGATCGATAACATTGTCTTCATTATAACATTTCCTTTAATTCCTTTTTAGAAGCTAATCTGAAATTTACGCAAAAATTGTCGTCTTAACTGTTTAATTATTAACAATTTCTAATGCTAAATTTTCCTGAAAATAAATCCCATCAAACGCAAAATTAATCAATAATTTGAAAAGAAAATGTTATTATATTTATTGGAATTCGATAAAAACTACGAACGAATATTTCAAAATGATTTTATTGACTGATTTAATTTTCACATCTAATTGATTTTTTTGAAATTTTTTCAAAAAAATTTATTGATATAAGTTTCAAAAATTTCAAAAATGCGAATTCATTATTTTAGCTACAATTTGAAATATTATATCATGTTAGTTTTGATAATTCAAATTTCGGCAGATATTTAAAAGTTATATCAGCAATCAGTACTAAGTTAATGATTATGGTTTCATGCAAAATATTACTTATCTCTTTGACTAACTTCATTTTTTTAAAATTGTTTTTTAATCTATTGCTGTTGGTTGTATAAGAAATTGATCATTTTGCATTAATTTTCTTGTAAAGAAAAAAAAAAAAAGAAACTTAGGAATTATTCAAATAAAAAAGTCAAAAAAGAAAGCCATTAAATCATTTTCTTTCGTATTAAATACTTTTTTATCATTGTCTATACTAAAATTCTATTTTTTTTTTCGCTTATCTTCAAAAATCAGATAGCAATTTCTCCAAGGAATCATCCTGCAGAAGAAGAAATCGATCAATCTTTTTCGAAATTGCTACTTTGCCATCAATAGAAGTTCTCAATCCCATTATTTTAATTCACATTCTAATTATCAACATCAATCATCCAAAATGATTTTGCTTCCCACGTCATCGAAATTTTCTCTTTAATGATTTTAGAATCCTAAAATTCTACCTATCATGTAGATTCACCTAATTTTTGTAATTTTATTTAATCTTAATGAATGCTATTATCTCTTACATATCACTCCATAAGTTTTACTGAAACATAAGACTTAAAATTTTTTCTCAAATTAATTACGTTATGTCAAACAATTCTAAAAAATACAATTTTAACATATTTTATTTTAAAATCTAAAAATTTCACAGCTTTTCAGCTTTTTCTTAATCAAAATAGCAGCAAAATTGAAAAATATACGTTTTGTACGGAATAGGGAGAAGAGTTAGATAGACCAGAGCGATGCTGGAAAACGAACGCTAAGATTCTTTTTGCTGGGCCTTTTATTCCTTTACTTGGCCTTAAAATACCTATTCCAAATATCTCATGCATTTTAAATCAATGAGCTTTCCACACTTGCAAATGCAGCAAAAAAAATTCTTCCTTTGAAATCTGCCCTTTTCATGAACTTTTTTAAATTGGTGCCATCTTATTCATTTTTCCTTTTAATCAGCTTTTTCCATATAAAATCATTCATCCATATCATGGATAGATCATTAATTAATTGCAAAATTTCGATCAGAAGGAAAATGTAATCGATCAAATTAGACTAATTAATTTAAATCACATGATAATTAATTTCAAAATTTATCTCATAATTATGACCAAATAAAGATTTAATTCAGAAACAGTAAGTAATTTTATGAAAGATAAGTTAAACTTTTGCTTAGTTATTCTTTTGGAAAAAGAATGTCAGAATGACCCCCAAGGCATTTATATATTTCCAATCATTTACGGTACCTAAAATTTATTTGCAACCTATTTTAATCTATTTTGAACTGAAACTTTTTCCTTTTTTCTTTTTAAAACAACAAAAATGGTTGTAAAAAAGGGATTATGTGCCTTAGTTGGTATGCTAGCAAAAATCAAATTCTAGCAACTTCATTTTTTCAACAAAAAATAGAATTCAATCACAAACTGAAACTTCCGTTCTTTTAATGAATGAAACATTAGTTACACAGCGCATCACGAATTCACTTTTGCCAAACATTTCTGATATTCATTTCTGATATTACGAATTCATTTTTGCTAAACAATAATAATTTCATCGATAAATTTATTATCTTATTATAAATACTAAGAGCTATTAGTTATAGCTAAAAAAAAAAAAAAAATTCAAATTTATTAAAAAAATGAGCATAAATCGATAAATTAAGCATGACAACTTTGAATCGAATTTAGATTATTATTTATACAAATAATTTTTTTCGAAAATGCATTTTTATTTCATAATTTTTTTTTCTTTAATCTAAATTCGATTATAATTATAAACTTTCGTGTCTAAATCTCTTCACGGATCAATGAATTGGCAAACAAACTTTTTTTTTTTGTATTTAATAAAATGAATTACATATTTTCCATACGACTTTTGAATAATTTCAATTTGCGTTTATATAAATTGAAACGATGGGAAAAATTGGCTTATCCATTGAAAGAATTTGAAAAAGTGTAAAACTTTAAAACAAAAAAGAAAAAAAAGAACAATAATAATATAATTAAACAAATAATTTTTCAATCAAAGAAATCTATTATTGAAGGGAAATTCAATTTCTTATAAAATTTGAAATTTCTTTGAGAATATTTTCGAAAGTTTTTTTTCATACTTTTTTTTTTCTAAATTCATCGACACCAAAATAATATGTCCTTTCGGTACTACGGTATAGGCCTAATTAAATATAATCTAAACTGGTAGATGAAAATAAAAAGCTGTTCTCGTAAGGAAGCTCATAAAACTAATAAACATTCTCATGACTAGGCTTAATCCAAAACAGTATATATGCTGGCTTGATGTCTATTGATTAATCCTTATTTCTTAATAAAAGCCGATATCAACTATAAAATGCTCTCTACTATTCTCGTTATTATCTCATTTTTCGTCGCAAATAGCAAGTCGTAAAATCTTTGTCTCATTTTTCCTTTTTTTTTTTTGAAATGACTTTTGCTGAACTTTTGCTGACATTATTTTTGCATTTTCATGCAAAAGTATTTAATAGTATGGTTTAGAAGCAAATCGATAATTTTTCATTAATCCTTAATGAATCGATTGTTTTTATAAATAATGGAAAAAATTTTTAAAACTCACATTGATATTGATAAAATTTAAAACTCACATTGATATTAATTGAATGGATCGATATTACTAATTTTTTCGGCATTACAAAAAAGGAACTTTAAAATTTTGTTCTTAACAAACTTCACAAAGTTAAAAACATTACAGAAACATCACAAACGACAAAAAACTAGAAACTTTTTCAGAAAACTAATCATGGAAAAAAGATCACTCTTTGAATGATGAAGAGTGGAAAATAAGTTAGGAAATCATTTTGAAAATAACTTTAAATATTTCTTAATTAATATTTTAATTCATAATACTGAAAAAGAATTAGAATGGAAAATAAATAGGAAACTGAAAGTCAAAAAAATTTTAACTCAAATTTAATTAAGTGCAAGAGTACTAAATTCAAAAAAAAAAAAAAAGTATTAAAAAAGAACAAAGATTTTTCAATTCCGACAAACTAAACAATGCTTCAGGTGAAAAGAAATGTTTTTTAGGCATAAATCATAATGATTTCGATAGTTATGCCTTGAATATTCCTTTTTTTATTTCAATCATTTCAAATATTTGCAAAAAAAAAATTGTTTATCTGAAAAGCTTCTTTCATTTTTACTAAAGAAATTTTTAGTCAAAAATAAAATTTTATTTAGCTTGAGTAATTTTGAGATAAGCAAGAAATATAAAATGCTTTAAATAACTAAAGGTAAGAGTTCAAAAAAAAAAGAAAAAAAATAGTATTTATGTGCGTCATTTAACACCGTAAACAACATTAGCCATTCGCATTTAAAAATGAAAGTAGCGAAAAACTTTGCGAAAATTCTGGAATATTAAAATCCATACATTAACATTTACTTATTTATCATGCACTCATCCGCATGCATACATATGTATGTGTATAATATATTTAGATATTATTGGTGAAAAGGCTATACATACATTGAAATTTAGGAACACTCGTAAATTCGAATTTGCTATCAGAAATTAGTAAAAAAAAATTAAAAAAGAAAGAAAAAACTTTTTTAAATCGCTTTTTAGTTTGGCTTTAACAATAATTTAAAAAGGAAACGAATTAAAAGAAGGAATTTGAATGAAATAACCAACTATTAAAATGAATGGCATTTTTCATCGATCAATTCAGTCTTTCATGCCCTTTTTTTCATTTTTTTTTTTTTATTTTGCATTTAATTCTTTTTAGCTTTTACAATCGATTAAAGTAAAAGATGCGACCATTCTGAGATAAAAATTCGTAAAATGTTAGTATGTTGTTATCATTATTATTATATTACCGTATATTATCATTGCATCACTGTATACTATCACCACAATACCGTACGCTTGGTGATAATACGGTATGCTATTCTGAGGTAAAAATTTCCAAACTAATAGTATGCAAATACATGTTACTGTCATTATCATTACATTACCATACACTTAATCAATAATAAGATATAGTAATCTATGGTATAAATTCCTAAAATGATGGTATGCAATGCTCTACATTCAATAATGATCCGGTGTGATACCTTAATATGAAAATTCCTAAAATGATAGTATACTACGCAAGTTACTGTAATCATTTATTTCAATTACTGTACATTCAATAATAATTGCTATAATATCAGAAAAGTTTGATGAAAAAATTTGAAGAAATGAGATGTGAAATTTTAATTTAAATTTTATTCAAAAAAAAACGCTTAAATCTTAATTTAAAACTATTTATTACAAATCTTTCGTTTCTTTCTTTTCTTTTTTCTTGCCTTTTGTCTTATAAAACTTTTCTAACTTTTCTCATTCGTATCTTTCGCTCTAATCAAGCATATCAACAAATAATTCAATAAAGTTTTATTTTGTATCAATAGCGAAAGGATATGAGAAGACATGAATCTCGGGAGCGAGAAATAGAAAGTTGAAAAATTGAAAACAAAATGAATTTAATATGACATGGATTTGTTGACGAAGACAATTATTGGTCAAAAAATTGTTGAAGATGATTGAATGAAATATTGATTGGACTGAATGAAATATTTTGACAAATGTAATGAATAGTTCTATTTGATGTTTTAATTGGATCTATCGCAGTATCGATTGTTATTGTCAATTTCTGTTTCTAATATATTCATCATATTTGCAAAAAAAAAATCTAGCCAGTTCTAATAGAATTTGATATAAATTTCATTCAAATATGGAAATTATTTTTATTTCAATAAACAAAAAAACATGATATGATTGATCTGATTTCGTATGATATGATTTAAAAAAGTGCCATTGTATAATTGATATGATTAGCAATGATATGATTAAAAAGTCATCGTAGCATGCTGATTACGAATTGATTCATTCGTAATCAGAGCGTTTATGAATGATTTTTGATAAGTCTGACTCTGATGTATAGTTTAGTTTTATATGTAACTTATGATACTTGAAAAATTGACGATAAAATGAAATGGTTCGATTAAAAAAAAAGTGAAGTTATGTGATTTGAATAAATGCAAGAATTAAAAATTGGCTCATCTGCTAAAATTACCAAAGTTAGATTGATCAGATATTATAGCCATGAAGGGGTCAAAGTTCGTTCATAGAAATGGACCTCTTTCAAGAAATGAGAATATTAAAGTCCATCTGAGTAGTCATCATAAAATTAATAAAGAACCAATATCAACAGTATGCAAATCCAAAATCAGGATATCCGAAGACAACTCTGATAAGATTAAAAATGCATTGAAATTGGTAAAAATGCGGGAAAAGGATCCGTCACGACGAAAGACTTATATTTAAGATTTTCCATTTTATTGATAAAATTTGATAAATTCGAAAAAATAAAATAAAATCATCTGCAACTCCTGCGCACCAATAGAATTAACAATGTCAATAAGGCGGATCTCAAAATATATGTTCTTCAGAAAAAATTCGAAATGTCATTTTGGAAAAAATTGATAGGATATGAAATTAAGATGCAGAGAAAGACTGAAAAAAAAAAGAAAAAGGCTATAGAATTTCTAAAAATTTTCTGCACTTGTATGAAACTCAGAAAATTCCATGCATATAATATCTAAAAACTTTAAAAGTTTAAAATTTGAAAATTCTATCAAACTTCTCGTCGTGCAATTAGAATCGAATATTTTGCATATGAAAACGGGAGAATTTTTGGAGACAAGGAAATTGTGATGAAAAAGTAATGTCCTTTTTTCGTTTTTGATGAAAAGGACGAATGTTTATGTTAAAAATGTATGATGGAAATTGGATATTTTTAATTTAGTCTTTGCTTGCAGCATAGATGCGTCATTTCATTTTTCCATTAATTATAATATTAAATTTTCGAATTTCTTCTTTTTCGAATAGATTTCTTCTTCATTAAGGTTTATTTGTTGTAGTATGCGTGAAATTCACTTTAATCTAAATACAAAATTTAGCCAAAGCATGCATAATAATTTACTCTAAATAAAAATGCTTCTGAAATATTCATCATTTCCTTTGTCTTATTGATTGCTGTACAAGTTTGAAAAAATTCTTCCAATTTTACCAGTAACAAAGTAAAATATTTAATTAAATTCGAATTCTTGATTTAAAAGATTTGTCTTGTGAAAAGGGAAAAACAATTTCATTTTAATGTTTTCCATCAGAATTGTGATTAAAACCGACTATATTAAAGAGTTACACATAAAAAAAAAAAAGAGTTGATATTTTATGCCATTAATTTCAAAGATTTTATGCAACCATTTCATTTGAAAATTAAATTTTCCCCAAGTACAATAAAATTTATTCTAGATCAGAATCAAAGATCATCATGTTTTCGGCATCTTTATAATAACAACGTTCAAAGATCAGAACTTTACCAATTTTACAACAATAATATTGAGGCATTTATTACATTATGATTAAAAAATCAAATCTCAAAATCAAAATCAAAAAAAAAAATCAATGATTCCATTTTATTCGAACACTTATTTACACATAAATAATTCACAAATAATTTCAACCGATCTTATCTTACAATTCATGTGTAAATAAAGTTCAAATTCAATTATCAATAATGGATTTATTCCTGGCTTCTCATTGCATTTGGCATATTTCCAACTATACAATTCTGGCATGTTTTTAATTTATTATATGCTTTTTGAAATTTAATAAATCACAAACAAAATGATTGCAAACAAATTAACAATTAACTTGTTTTCAATTTAATTTAAATTTTTAAACATAACTTAATTGCATGAAATAATAATATTAGCAAAAAACATTAATATATATATATATATATATATATATATATATACAAATACCGTAAGGAAAAAGAATGATCATCTGAATACTTTAAAAAAGTCACTGATTCTTCCTGTTTATCGAAAAAATTATTTCAAATATTGAATTTCAAAACTTCGACAAAATTACGATGAAAGTGTTAGCTGAGTTTTAAATTCGTCATAATTGCACTATATATATATACCTGAAAATTTTCAAATAAATAAAACAAACAACGAAAAATTAGACTAATTCTAAAATTCGAAACAATGATGTAATTGTTCAATGCAATAATTCCATGAATCTTTTTTTTTTTTTTTCAATATTAATTAAACATGCATCCGATTTTACTTCCAGGAATTCATAATCAAAAGATGAGAAAAAAAAATTAAAACTAGTCCAAATTTTTCATTGCCCCTCACGAATATAAATAATGAATAAATTAGAAATGAAGTGATGAAAGCATCTTGAAAATCAGAACAATCCTTCAAATATTGTGTGAACTTTCAACTTTCCGCTGCATTACGTTTTCTTCTTACAGCATAATTTGAAACATTGTCAAACGCTGCAAGGGTTCTTGAACTATCATTTCTTGGAATGCGATTTGGTCGCAAATATTTGACCAGTGTGTTTAATTCACGATTGATATCGGCCAACTGATACTCCATAGCGGTCATCCGTAACGATAAGCCTTCTTGATGACAATTAACATCATGTACCAATTCATATGTATTTGATGTCGTCTAAAATATTCGGAATTAATTAAAATTAAAAAAAAGAAAAAAATATAATTTCGTTCAAACATCAAATACAAAAAGCAATTTATTCAAATAAAATCAAATAATGAATGAGTAAACTTCATTTAAATTGGTGAAAGAAATAAGTCTGAATAAATTTTGTAATATGTTTATGATTCGCAAACCTTCGCAACATCACCGAGAGAAACCGAATTTTCCGCCAACTTCATTTGATCTCGTTTTACCTTTCGCAATCTGGAAATTTGAAATAAATTTTCGATAATTCCGTTAGCAATTAATAAATTTCTTGAAGTAAAATAAAGCTATAAATTTGGAAAAAAAGAAAAAAGTAGTAATAATTAGAGAAAATGAAAAATTAATTAACATAAGTTAATGAATTAATTAATATTAATTAATAAATTAACTAATTCATAAATTTATAAATTAACTGACGCATGGATGGCAACTAAAAATTTGCGCTGATGTAGACGAATTTTTGCTGGTTCAATTCTATCAACCAAACATCGATGTTTATAAATTAGCCATGTTTCACGCAATACATTAGCTGCTGTATGTTTCAACTAAAATTAAAAATTCAAAAAATATCGATATTACAATTAACAATAAAAAATCGCAAAAAGAATCTTTTTTTTAGCAAGCTGAAAGTTGAAAAATCGATTGCATCTGTTTCGCTACTGATAAATGTTTAAAAAAAAACAAAAAAAAAAAAATTGAAAATTTAATAACATCTGTGGATGTAAATAGAATTGCTAATAAGAATTGATTACTTGTTTGATAAGTTGAGTATCCATCATAAAATTATGCACATGTGTCTCAGCACGAGTTAATTCAAGTTTTCGAGCTATTACAGCTACGACCATTGATGATGTACATGTACCCTAGAATAACTTGATGTGTTTTATAAAATTTAAACTGAAATTCATTCCGAGAATGAATTCAGAATAGAGATTGAGAAAAGACGGAAGATTTTAATTTCAAGAAATAATCAATAATTTAAATTGTCCAAAACTTTTGTAATTTTTCATTCTATCCTTTTAAAAGCAAAAATAATTGTCTAGTTATGCAAGGAGAAATGAAAAAATAAAAATGGAAAGATAAAAACTTACTAAAACACCGGTAATAACAGCCATCGCACGTCCGCAATATGTATTTGGTACAATGTCACCTGTAAATTTAAAAAAAAAAAATTAAAATTAAGCAATTTTAGAAATTTTTTGCTAAATAATCATATGTATTTTTTATCATTATATCATTTAATAGCTATTTTTCATTTTACAGTAATCATAATCATAACAAGCTACAGTACCGTTATTATTGCAATTGATATAATGATTTAGACTTACCGTAGCCAACAGAAAGAAAAGTTATCGCAATTAGCCACAAGGAATTAAGATAATTTTGATGCTTTTGTGCAGTAATATCAGTCAAATCAGCATCTTGTTGCCTATAAAATGCTTTTTTTTTTTTTTTTTCATTAAAATTTTTCTTTCAAAAAACTTTACTTTTCATTTATGTTTACAAAAAAGATTGAAAGAATTTTCTTTCGATATAAAAATTTTCATTCGCAAATGTTTAAACAAAGAAGCTAAGCTATGCTTAAAGATGATAAATGTTTTGTTAGATTCGAATATGATGCTACTTTTTTTTCAGGTTTCTGAAAAAAATTTGTCGATCGATTATCCAAAAAAAAAAAAGAAAACCATGCAAATGTCTTTAATCAAGCTTGAAATATCGATTATTTTTTTTTAAGACATTTCAGACAAATTTCATTGTGTTTAATATGTTTTAAGATCTATACTTAACTAAATTTAGCGCATCATCAAATAATAATTCAAAAATTTTCATGTAAAATATTTTTAATTAAAATTTAGCTTTAAAAAATATTCTAATTGAATTTCTACTCTTTAATTAAGTGAACAAAAAAAGGCTTAAGAAATTTGATGAAAATAGCGAATAGATAAAATAAGATAAGAAAAATATATTGGATTATATTCGTTTCTTGTTGAAAATTAAAAAAAAAAAAAAAAACGAACCTTTCACACAACCTTAGAATCCATCCAGCAATTATCCACAATGAAGCAGTAAATATCATAAGTACAGTACCTTGAATGAAATGATCACAGATTATAGATCATAGATTATAGAGTGCAATAAAAACTAGTCATACAGTAACAATAGAAAAATTTGAAATTCTTCAACAAATACTTGTAATTGAATAGACAATAAATGAATTTTTGACAGCTATATGAACAAATATTTAATCACTTTCTTATAAATCGTATTTTATGAATTACTTCTGTTGAGATTTTAATTAAAAAAAAAAAAAAAATTTAAAAAAATTTGAAAAAAAAGAAAAGATTGAAATAAATATACCAGGACATAACGTCATGAGAGTCTTCAAAATAAATCGTGCATTAAAATTGACTCTATTAAGACCAGCAATACTCCTTGAGGATGCATCGGTAAATAACCTAAGGAATGAAAAATGCTAGAATTTAATTGATGAATTTTTTTTCAATTAATTATTGATTATTTCTAAGTTTAAATTCTGATTATAAATGCATTTAAATTTTTTTTAAATTTATATTTTTAAATGATAACTTAAATTTTGTTTTCAAGTATTACTTTAAACATTAGCATTTTAAAATTGAAATCGAAATCAATAGAAATTAAAAAAAAAAAAAGACAAAAAATTGTACCGGCTATGTAACAACATGACGCGACACAACCAGTATAGTCGAAAAAACATTGGAATTGATAAGATTACATCAAGTGATAGTCCTGTTGTTTTCACCTGAAATTTGATTTTATTCAAGAAAAAAAAAGGAAAAGGGAGAAAAATCTTCGAGAAATCTCTTTGATTTTTTTAAAATTTTGATCAATACTTATGGAATACAAAGAATAGCTTTTTAAATGCAAGATTCATCGAACAACTGAAGTTTTATTTAAAATCAAAAATGCTGCTTAAAATTTAATAGTTTAAAATCAAAAAAAAAAAATATTTTTTGTGATAAAATGTGCTTGAAATGCTTGAAATGAAAATCATACAGATATTTTGATTTTTCAAATTAATCTGTTCTTCTATGAAATAGACTAATTCTTTTACAAGTTTATTCTTAAAATCATAAATGTCTAGTAAGACAAACTTTTCTTCCTATTAATTATTTATGATCTCAAAAACGAGCTCACACTCAAAAAGCGCAATGATTATGTTAAATATAGAAATAATTTAAATTATTAAATGCTAGAAAAATAAGCCAATTATTAAATTAAATTACATTTATTATCATTATTATTTAAATTATTATTCTATCCTAAAGAGAAGCTAATTTAAATTAAATTGTTTGTCCAATTTAAATTACCTACCATATTACCATTTCCTGTCCAAGAAAAATTGATATCAATTGGAAGTGGACAAAGTGCGCATATCGTAACTTCAAGTACAATTTGCAAAGCATGTTGCCAGGTAATAGCTATTCGCCAATCTTCTGCACTATTTGCATTCATAAATAACTGCAATATATGATAAAATTTTGAGGCGCAAATGTCACAGTAAAATGCTCTTGAACGAATCACCTCAATGTCGCAGTAAAATTAGCAGCAAAAATGCTCAAATTAATCCAATTATCTAAAATAAGTAGGGCACATATAAATATTTTGAGGGGGAAAAGCGAAGTTAAAGAAATGAGGCGCTTCTGTCGCAGCATCAAGAGAAAGTACTACGTTTTGAAATCCTTCTAGAATTTCCCTCAATGCTGCAATAAAATTAACAACAAATACGTCCAAATTAATCTAATTATTTAAAATAAGTTGAGTAGATTTGAATATTTCGAGAAGTTCAAAAAATGAAGCGCTTTTGTCGCAGCATCAAGAAAAAGTAAAGCAACTGATATCATTTTGAGATTATCGATATTTGATCTCAGATATTCTATGCTTTCTATTCTAAATTCTTATCAAACCAAAAAAAATAGAAAAATAAAACGTACTTGTACTTCATGTACATGGAATTTGATAACAAGTGCTACTAAAATAATCGTACTTAGCAATATTAACATCTTTAAAGTTAAATTCATATACGATCCCTGAAATCGAAATAAATTTGAAATGAAAAAAAATGCAAAATAAAATTAAATCAATAGCAAATTATAATTTCCAACGAAAGCAATCATAAATTTCGAGAACTGTAATAACTTTTTTTTGCATTAAACCATTTTTTTTTTTTTTTTAAGGAACTAATTTCGAAGTATTATGAAATTAAAATGGCAAGTTTTACTTTTTGGTAAACTTTAGCAGCACACATTTCATTGTCGATAATCATTAGAACTGAAATTTAATCAAAATTAATTTCTGGAAAAGTTTAAAATAAAAATCGTTATTTTAAATTCTAAAAAGAGTTGTGAAAATTATTTTCAAATAAACGAACCAATTCCAAGTGCTGCAAAAAATAGAGCATAATCACTGGTAACTCGTCGTACGTGAAACAAAAATTGACGTCTAATTAATCGACCACCGCTGGAATAGAATTAATTTTTCATAACTATTTGCTTTTAACAATGACCAATGACCTATGATGACCTTCATTTTTTTTCAGATTAATGACAAATATTAATTAAAAATAATAATTCTAATTGAAGATTAAATTTGGACACTTAGCAACTTATATCTTTTCTTAATTTCCGTAATAATTTAAATCAATTTATTGATTTCCGATTAAATTTCAAAAATATTTGAAGAATCAAACCCCGCTTCTTTTCTCTTCATTAATGGACTATCCGAATCATCGTTCACTATTTGTTGGCCTTCTAAATCTTCGCTAAGCACAAGCGATAATGATTTCTTCGAACTTTGTTCCCCTTAAGAGATGATTTCAGTATTGAATTTAAATTAATTATCAGTATTTCATTAATTACTGAATTAAATCATAATTTAAAAAGCAATTGCAACTAATTCGAATATGAGATCAGGAAATAGATCAGAAATATCAGGAAATCTGATATCAAAAAATAAATGATCTGAATTTGTATCAAAATTATCAAAGCGTATAAAAGTGTCGAATTAAAAGTAACTGAGTTTTTTCGAGAATTATCAGTTAATTAATTATCAATTAGAATTATTAATTAACCAGTGCTGCAATTTCTCGTTACATACGGGAAATTTTAATTTGAATTTTTTTTACATGCATAAAAATTTCAAGACAATACTTAATATTTATTTTTAAGTAACATAAAAATAGGTGATGGTATTGATTCGTACATAAATGCAAAAAAAATTTAGTTTCCCGAAATTTTATCAATTATTTCAAATTTGATAAATTTGCTGCTCAGATTTTCTTGATTTTCTCCTCTTTCAATTTTGTTTTCCTGTTAAAAGCGATAATCATAAAGGATTTGCAATTAACAAAATTTACAAAAAGAATAAAAAAAGTGCAAAAAACTATATTCAAGTTGAGATAGCAAGAAGGCAAATTTCAAAGCACTTTTCTCAGTTAAAAAATTGATTTTACATGAATTAAAATAATTCGCTTCACTGATTAGTATCAATTTTGATTAAATTTAGCCAAATATATAGCATTCATGCAATATGTAAATAGCAAATAAAACATGGCCCTTAACTTTATGGCTATTTTCGAAAATTTCATATTTATCAAAAATTCAGTAATTATCAATCCTTTGATGCGGATAAAATTCTGTATCCCAAAAAAAAAAATCAAACAAAATTCTAAATTTCAACGATATTTTAGTCTATCGATCCAAATTGTCGGCATAATTTTAAATTTTACGAACATAATTTCTGCGGATCAATAAATTACTTTCTTCCGAATTATTTCATTTCAGAATCTCATCAAATATGACTATCATATTATCTATTGGAAAACATATTTCTTCCGCCTTCTATGAATGATATTCAACAATTTGTAATTTAATTTATGAAATAGATTTGGATTTGATGATTGCTAATTTTTTAATATTGAAAAATCATGTTTTTTTGAATTAAAAAATTTTTATGAAAACAAAGAAAATGCTCTTTGTTTTGATAACTATGAAAAACAATAGGTTTATCGATTGATTTATAATTTTTTAAATATTGCATTAAATTTCCAAAAACTTTGACAAAAGTTTCTTCTGCAGGATAACAAATTCAAATTATTGTTCATTTTTAAAATGTTTATTAAGATAAATCATCAATTAAAAATATACTTTTGATCCTTAACGCTTATTTATGAACTTTTAACCAAAAAGAAATTAACGAACCTGAAAAAACTTTCGCTAATTCAAACTTTTTCTAATTCTTCATGAAGCATAATTTTTTATCAAATTTTTCTTTTTTTTTTTTATCAATTTTCTTTCAATCAGAGATCAAAATATCAATAGTTTTCCATCATTCTAATCCCTTTGATTCGTCTATTTGATGAAATTAAGTAAATAAAAAGAAAAAAGAAAATAATGAGAGAATTTCATTCTAAATGAGAAAAAAAGATCAAACTGAAGATGGATGATTCAAAAAAAGTTAATTATTAGAGAAAGTGAAATGAAAATTTTAATTAACTGATAAAAAAAATTCTAGAATCTAGAATACGGTATATAAAAACTTCGAAAAATGAAACATAAATTTTTGGCTATGTATAGTTCGTTCAAAAATGCTTTCATTTAGCACTAAATTTGAATTATACATGAATCATTAGGTTTTAGAAAATATCCATGTAATATTAATTCCGAAGATTTCGATCAAAATACGATCGATATTTCCGATCGTTTCGCAAATATTTTGCATTATCAAAAAGATGGTCGCTAAGAGAATGGATTTTTTAATCAGTTTTTTTACAATCTAATTTTTTTTTTTTTTAATCTACATAGAGTGGAAAATAACATTTTTTAAAACCATTTCATTAAAAAGAAATTAATTACAAAAAAAATAAACTATTTCAAACTAGTTGCTCTTTTTTTTTCAATTTTTTTCACGGGAAATCGAAGTTATGTTATTTATAAAAATAAAAGCCAACAAAAAGTAATAGAGAAATAGATATTTTTATAATGGTATATAATAAAAATTTTCATGATATGATAAAAAAATGGATTTGTAGTAAAATTTGCTGCAAAAAAAAAAAAAAAGGGGGCAAATTTCATGATCGATTAATGTTTCTTCCTTTAATATTTTCAAATTTGAGTTTTTATTGATATTTTAATGGAAATAATATATTGTAATTGATACTATTTAAATTTCATTCCCGTCTCTTCTCTTTTCTCAACCATTTTATCTATCTTTTTAAAATATTCTTCGAATTCTATTCAATTAGCACTTTGAAATTTACTTTCCAAGAAGATAGAGAAAAGCAATTAATTAAGATGGTCGAAATCATTAAGTCGAACTTTTTCCATTTTTTAAAATTTCAATTTTAAAAATCTTACTATTTATGATGAAAATATCAGTCATTGAATACAGAAATGAGAATTCTGGATGGAAATATTCGGATAATTTAAACCAAACTGCTAATATAACAAAATGATGATTGTCCCAATTATTTCCTTTCTTTTTTCGAGAGAGAAAAACCGAAAAAAAATGAAAATATGTAAGAATTCAAGAAATTTTTAATAAATTTCAACTTTCAATGAAAAATTTCTAAAAAGGAATCGATACCGTAAATTTGTTGCGACATTTCTTAATAGTCATTTTAAAAATTTAAATTAAAAATGATTAAATTTTTTCATCCATTTAAGTTTATTGTTGAAATTATCATTCTGATCTCTTCATCTCTTAAAGTTCCGTTTTATGGATGAAATTTTCATTTTCATTTATTCGAAACTTAATAATCATTAAATAATTCTATAAAAGCATATGAATAAACACTTTTTCATTTCATCTCAACAGTCATATTTTTTGCAAAAAATAGATAAAAAAAAATCGATAATTATTTTTCTCTCAGAAAAATAATTTTGCACAAAATTTAAGTGTAAATATTCGATTGAAGAAAAGTATTCGGTATGAAATAGATTGCAATTTTTTTTTTTTGTTTTTTTGAAACAATGTGGTGCAGAAAATAATTTTGAAATTTCAGCTTTTCCATTATTTTGCCTGTTTTCTCCTTTTTTTTTTATTTCCTTCGGAAAATGTTAGATTAGAAATGCTCGGAAACTGCAACCGCCATATAATGACCAATTTTATGCTATTCCCATAGCTCCAAAAAGAACTCTTTAGTTTAACTATTTGCTTATTTTATTGAAAATAAAAGAAAAAAAAATTGAAAAATAAAATAAAAGAAGAAAAAATTGACAAAAATTAAACAAAAAATTAGCAAAAATTAAAATTTTTAGGAAGAAAAAAAAAATTTAAATTAAATTTCTGAAGATAAAAGAATAAGAAAAGAGAAAAAAAAATAACGCCATTTGCAATATTTATTTGATATATTTCATTAATTCCAATCATCAATTTTTTCATTCTCCTATCATTTCTAGATAGATGATAAGAATACATTCTTTTATAATCAGTTTTTTCTTATTTAATTCTTAATTTCACTATTTCTAATTATTGTAATTCATTACTTATTATCTGAAATATAAAATATTTTGCAATAAATAGAATACTTTTAATAATATGCACATATATTCGGATAACAAAAAGAAAAATTTATAAATTTCATGAAAAAAAATTTATGAAGAAAAAAAAAAAGAAAGAAAAGCGGCTTGCATAAATTTAATTGGAATATGCGAACGAAGATAATCTAGAAAATAAAAAAATTCTTATCAATAATGAAAAAACAAAAATAAAAATATTTTTGTCGATAGATGAGTTAACAATGATTTTGAAAATTCCGTAAAAATGGATCAAAAATCAGAACAAATTTTTGTTGCTTTTTAGCAAATCAGAAAATGAATAGGACAATTGAAGATTATTAATCAAATTTAAGCTTACAGTAGCTCTTGTCAACCTAAATTTTTGCTTTACTTTATGGATTATTGATTTAACTAATAAAATTTGATGTTATTTATTTTTGGCGGGATGATTTGGACGAATTTTTCTGATTAATAAGAAATTTAATAATAATAATTACTAATCAAATCATCAAACTACAAATAAGACAAAAGTGTTCTTAAAAATTCAAACTGTTTTTAAGAGCATTTTAAAAATTTTAAATATTTTGTCAAGCGCTAAAAATTGCAACTTTAAAATAATGTTAAACTTAATATCAAAATTACATGCATATGCATATTTCTGAGATTCTTCTTTTAGAGATGTAGCATTTGTATTTTAATTCAAATAAACATGAAAAATGCTATTCTCCTTTTTTCCTCCCCCGAGATATCCTAGAGTTACGTCGAATCATATGTACATAACGAAAAAAAGGTAAAATTTAAACAATACCTCTAAAAATTTCAAAAAGCATTTGTCAGTCGATTTAGAAAAAAGGCCATATTCTTATGATCGTCTAAATGAATTCAATGAAACTATTTGAAATTTCTAAATATCTAACTTTCCGTGCCAAGTAGAGAAAAAAAAAAATCCCACATGGATCATTTTTTCTTTTTTTTTTTTTTTGAAAATGCGGAAAGTGCAATTTTAACATTCTGCAGTATGCCTCATCTAATCTTGCAATCTTGCAATTTTGCGAAAATTACTTGAAAAAGGGGACAAATTAGTGGATAAAATTAAAGTACGAAAAGAAGAATTTGGTATAATTGTGGTTATAAAGTAATTACTTTGATATTACATTTATAACATTCTAAAATAATTGAGGCAAATTTGCTAATAATTTAATAAAAATCATGATTGTTCATGTTTTAATATAATTTTTTTAATATTTTTAATTTCATTATTTATATTCCCGAAATTTCTACAGCATTATTATTTAATTACCTGTTATATAAGTCGTAATAATATCATTATTATTATACATCCATTATAATTAAAAATAATATTGATTTTTGCAATTATAAATTAAATGAATGCAAATAAATTATCTATTATATAAGTTGAATTAAAAGATGATAAAATTTTATCAAAAACATCTAAAATAAATATTTTTTGCTCGTTTTAAATAATGTAAAAAAAAAAAAAAAATTAAAAGAACGAACTTCAAATTAAATTACAAGTCGAAAATATAAATTTAATTCATTTTTTTTTTATTCTATTCCTACTTTTTAATTTTCATAAGTATAAATTAAATGAATGCAGCAAATTATCTATTGCATAAGTTAAATTAAAGAATGATAAAATCTTAGGAAACATTTTAGGTTGATTTCCTGTGATTAAAATTAAAAATTTTAGTCTAATTTTAATTTATGATAATTTGTCTGATGTTTCTGCTTTTTTTTTCTTCTAGTTTGGAAAGAAAATAGCTGGGAAAGTTTTGTTTAGGAACCAATAATTATTTCTTTTTTATCGATCTTTCATTTAAATGTTAAAACGCAAAAAACCAATGATAATGATTGCTTTGTAGCAGTTTTATATGAATGTATAAAGGTTCATTTTCATTGTATAAATAAATAAAAAAAAAAGTTAAAAATGATTTTTTGTACAATTTTTTGTCAAAAAATCTACTAACAAATTAAATCTTTTAAAAAGGCTGAAAATGCTGAAATATGCATGAACAAAAAATTACTGAAAAGACAATTATTTTTGATTAATTATACAAATGAGATTGATTGAAATTTTAAATTGGAACTGAAATGATAAGTATGACGAATAAAAATTGCTTTTATTTGACGAATTGAAAAAATTTCTCAAAAACTAAAATCAATAAAATGGATTGAAAAAAAGATTTTCATAGAACTAATAATTAAATATCGTGAAATTTTAAGGATTTTATAATGTAACAGATAAAAATAATTAATCGAATAGAAAGAAAAGATATTTTTCAGAGATTTTCAGAGATATTTTAACTATTTCAATAAACAATTAGGACTGAAAAAGAAAGACATATAGAGAATAAAAGTTTTTAAAAATCATGAGGAAATGTAAAATTTATTTAAAAATCAATCAAAGATTAAAATATATTTTTATAGTAATTAGCGAAATATTTAATTTATTAACTAAAAAGAATTTAAAATTTCTTTCTCTTTTTTTTTTTTTTTGGAAAATTTAAAATTGTAAGGAAACCAAATATGAGGAAAATTAACTTTCAATGTTGACAATTGGCGTTTCAAATAATCGAATTGTACTTTCTTCTTTCTGGACGACATTTTCGAGCATACAATTTGAATCATTTTTACGAAGTTTCTTCGGACTATTACTACCGGAAAGATACTGCGATGAAGCACTTCGTGCAGCTCGTATTGGTGGAGTAAGCGGTGATGGATCAGGTAAACTTGTCAAGTTTGTCAATAAAGCTTTAAAAGGTGCAATTGCGCCATTAACACGCATCAAATTTACCGAAATCTGTAAATTAACAAAATTGACAATTTTGAAACTAATTTGCAATTTGATAAAATTGATACGAAATATTATAAGTGAAATTAGAGATTGAGAAAAATTGAAAATTGAAATTTTAAAGTTTTTACTTTTTTTTTGAATGATACTTATGAAACTTTAGCAAAATGAGGAACTTTTTTTCTTTCTGTTGAAATCTTGAAAAGAAAATGTGCAATTTAAATGTATCGTAATAAATCAAAAAATAAAAAAAGAAAAAAATAAAATAAAAATGATAATAATGCAAAAATTTGCAGCAGTAAAAGAGAAAATTACAAAGATGGCGAATTTCCATTTTGTTTCGTTTTTTTTTGCTTTTTTTTTTCGGGCTGTCTTTTATTTTAAACAAATTTAGAATTACGGACCAGGCAGATTTTGACTTCGAAAATTTCTATTTCAAGAGATTAGATAGAATAGAGATGAAAATCAGTCTTTAAAAAAAAAAAAAAAGAAAGAAAAACTACTTGAAATAATCCTTGATTTAGTGAAAAAATGAGAATTATAAGAAAAAATTTTTCAGAAAATTAATATTTAACCTTTCCAACATCATTTGAATCAAATGAGAATTGTGTTGCAAGATTACTTCTACCAGCAGCATTTGTAAATCCTGAAATTATATTTCTAAAATTTTCATAGCCATTTTTTTTTTTGGGAAGATAATTATTAATATCAAGTTTTTCGAAAATTTTCAAAATTTCTTGCTTATCTTCTCGACGATTTTCCATACATTTTTTCAAAATTCTAAATGGATCAATGTAATTGATTGAATCGAATCAATTATGAACAGAAATGATTGCCAATAGAATTTGTAATTTCCATAAAATTATTTTGCAAATAAATAAAAGAACAATAAATGCAACCTGCTGATATTGCAGAATTTCTAGGTACACTGCTAGAAAATGCTGAACGTCGTTCTTTCATTAAAAAACGTTTCTGCATGAAAAAGAAGAAAAAGAAATCAATTTTTTATCGAAAATTTTTCATTATATTAGAAGTTTTGAGAGAAACTAAACTGGTAAGTAATGAAATAAATAAATTTGCTTTGATTTGATCATATCTTGATAAATAGGCTTAGCAATGTATCCATCAATATTTAATTTTTAAATTTAATTGTGTTGCTATTTTTTGCTTATTATTTATTTTAAATTAAGTAAAAGATGGCATTTTTTATTGCTATTATTATTTCTTCTCTAAAATTAATAGACTGCAGTTTTTTTTTATTTGAAATTAACAAAAAAACTTTTTTCCAAATGACAATTTTTCAAATAAGAAAAATAACATTTCCCACGCTTGCAACTTTTGTTTTCGATCATTTTTTTTTAACATTTTTATTTTTAAAACGAACAAAATTTGAGGAAAAAAAAAAGATTGATAATATTAAAAATTTTTTTTTTTTTTAGCGCACTGTATCATCAAAGAAATAAGGAATAAAAAGTTTTTTTTTTTTACCGCCATCTTATTTCGAATTTCGAATGCTTTAAAAAATGTAATAAATGGAAAAAGTTGAAATAAAGAGAAAAAAAACTAAGATAATGCAATATAAAGAATTAATCCTCTCGTAAAAATCTATCAAATGATTGGAAATTTTGATTGATCACAATTTCAACAATTTTTTTTTTTTTTTTTTTTTTACTATGCTCAGTGAAATAAGAAATCGCTGTACAAATGTGAATTTTTAAAACATTTTATCGAATAACATAAAAAGTATCCCTTCATTTATTTATAATATTTTAAGCACTATGCTCAGGAAAAAAAAAATTTTTTCCGCATTTTCCGCATAGCAAGAGCATAAATCTGAAAAAAAACAAAAAAAAAAATGGCTTCGAAAATTGAGGATAAAATGAGTGAAATTTTGTTGAATACTCTTTCAAATAAAATAAATAAAATTTTTTTTTCTTTTCCTTCACAATGATAAATTTCTAGAAGCACGAAAATTTTCAAAAGATTATGAAAGAAATTTAAACATTTCGCTGAATTTAGTTTTTTTTGAAAAAAAAAGTGGCTTGTGAAATTTTTCATTGCAGTAAAGGAATTATTCAAACTTCGAATATTGTATTTAAAAAAAGTTATAGACAGTCTGATCAATTAATAAGTTTTATTTAGTAGATTTAAGTATGACATGTTCGAAGAATTTGTTTAAGAAAGCAATTAAATCATTGAACATAATCTGCGATTTCAATGAAAAAGTTATCATAAAAATGCGGATAATTTGAATAATTTTGCAAAATTCCTTTTTTTAATTTATAATTTCTGTTTTAGGAATTAATGTTTCAAATTTCAAAAGTTGAAAAAAAATTTTTTTCTTTTTGCAGAACCTGGAAAAATCACTTCATGCAAATACAAATAAAAACAAATGATTTTGAACCAACAAAAAAATTGAATTATTTTATTTTCTCTCGATGATCTATGATTTTTTCTAAAAAAAATAATCCATTCGACTATCAAGTTTTAAGATGAAACAGATCACTGGTATTTTATGATACCATTAAAATATTCAAAAAACGAAAAAAAAAAGAAATTATGAGGGGGATCATAAAAAAGGAAGATCAGTCGGCATTTTCTCTTTGATGTGATAAAATAGGTAAAGATAAATGAATAAATTTATTAAAACGAAAAAAAAAAATTGATGTAAAAAGTAAATTTCATCTGTCAACTATACTGTAAAATGCATTATAAAATAGAAGTTTTTTAGACAGAAAGCAAATTAAAAGAGTGAAATTAATATTTCAGAAATTTCATACAAGTTGATATTAATTTGTTTGAAATAAAGCATGAAACTTATGTTTCTGCTTTGTCTAAAATTAATTGATACAAACTTACCTTCTGTTCCAATTAAAGCTAATTGATTAGAAAAAATTCAAATAGAACTTTCTGAAATGATCGGATGAATTAAAGTTTAGCATTGAATGACAATTTGCAGATAAATTCAATCGTGAAGCAAATTGAATTTAAATGAAATTTTATAGATGATATGCAAAGAAGGAGTATTTTCAATTTTCCATCAATTTTCGCCGCAAGAAAGATTAAATTGGAAAGGCATAGCAATTGATAGGCTTTGAAAGTAGTTTAATTGAAATGATTATTTGGAAAAAAGACGAATGAATATTTTTGCATCGTTGATGAAAAATGGCAAAATGAGCTTTAATTTCTGAAACTCGAAAAATTCTGCAATATGGCAACTTTTATAGTATTAGTATCATTGTGTGAAAATTTAATCGTATGGTGTGTGTGTGTGTGAAAATCTAATCGTTTTAAGCAGAGATTAATCAAAAGATAATTAAAATACAATCAGAAACTAATTAAATTGAAAAGGCAAAGCAATCGACGAATCGAAAGTTATTCGTTGTGAAGATAAATGATTTTTTTGCGATTGAAAAAATTTTTGATAGTTTTTTTTAATCTTTCGAAAAAAATAAAAAAACTTTTCATCACATACATACTTAGTTTAGCGCATTTTCTTGACAAAAATAGAATTTATTTAAATGAAAAATATCAATGTTCATGTATAAAATTTCCATACTTTCGGAAAAAAAATTTTTTTCCTTGACAACTTTTGGCAAAAAAAAAAAAAACTGATTAAGTTCATGACAGAATTTGACTGGATTTTTTGCATCCTCTTTGAATGAATAATCCAAATAAAAATGAAAGAAATTTGGACTTTTTTGGCAAAAATTTCTTATATATCTTTGAATAAAATAATCCGAATAGAAATGAGAAAAACTTTAACTTATTTGGAAAAAATTCTTTTTCAGCTATCCTAATATAGTAATTAAATAAAACTAAGAAGGAATTGATTTAAAAAGGCAAAGAGCATTGCAGAAAATAATAGAAGCAACTAATAATTTATTGATTTTTAATAAAATTTAGTTAGCCAAGAAAAGCTAAATAAATGAATTAACTGAAAAACTGAAAGCGGACTATTAATTTGAGAATATGTTTGGATTAAAGAATATTCGGTTATATTTTTGGTAAACAAATAAAATTTTGCCTTTCCTTCATCTGTTTTCTACTTAACATCTAATTAATATCTAATCAAAAATACAAACTTACCGAATCATTTAAATTGACACATGAATTACTGAATTCCTCAACAGTGTCCTCATTACGTTCATCGAAACTCTGATGGAATGCGCCCTTTGTTGAAAGCCATTGCTGTCGATCATCTTCTGCTGTAGAAATTTTATACGTACACGTAAAATTTGCGATAGTTACGTGAAAAAAATCTTCCATAAATCAATAATTAGATGAAGATGTCAACAATTGAATAAATAAGAATAAATTTTTGCTTTAAAATTTCCATTAAAAAAATTTTAAACTTACAGTATCCATTATTATTCTTCATTACTAATACATCATCCGGAGGGCAGATGTTTAAGCGAGGCTTTGATAATGGCTCTAGCATTTTTGATTTTTGATGGAACATGGCAGAATATTAATCTAAAATTCAAAATTTAATTTTATGCAAAAATTCATATTATGGAGCAAATTAATTACATGCTATTTAAATGTCTAGAAATATTTGACAATCATTTTATAAATATGATTTATATGTCTTCAAAAAATATGAAGAAATGAAAGCCATTCTAGCTAGCTAGATCCACTCACACAAAGCATTGCCTGACTAGCTGTAACAAATAAAAATGTAAATGTTCGTTTACTTAAAATGCTAAATCTCCGAAAGTTCTTAAATACGCGCCTGTTCGAATGCAACGTTGCATCGGAATTTCAAATTAATCGGTAAAGAATTTGAAACGTTGTGTAAAGATGAAAAATGCAGAAATAGACGTAGTCAATAAACTCATTCGGTTATATTTACTTTTACTTGTCTCAGTTATGACAGGTGAAAAAAAAAGCAAATATATTTATATAGAAATATACGCCTATTCGAATGCAACGTTGCATCAAAATTTAAAAGCAATCGGTGAGAAGTCGCAAAGTTTTGCGAGAAATTTCACAAAATAACAGAATTTCAAATCAATCAGTGAAGAATTTGAAAAGTTGTATAGTTATGAACAACGAATATTTACTTCATTTATGGAGATAAACGTAAGATCAAATTGTTTCTATTAATTCAATTGCTTATTTTGGAAAAAAGCAACAAATTTTGCTCATCTTTAACAACAAAATCGTCGAAGAACAATGTGCAAAATGAGTTGAAAATTTAAAATGGATTGAAAAAAAAAAAATAATAATATGACAAGAAGAACCAAGAGGAAATACTTTCAGATCGTTCCAAAAAAAAAAAAAAAAGAAAAAAAGGAAAGCAGTTCGTTTAATCTCATATGAACACATTTCGAAGCTCGATTTATGATTAGATGGACTATAAATTGAAATAAAAGTATATTTAGAGTATGTCGATTAAAATCGATGGTTTCGAATTGTCTAAAGAAAAAAGAAACACTGAAAGAACTATTATCTGTTATTTAAAATTAAAAAGTAAAAACTTAAAAATTGGTTTCAAATTACTGAAATTAAGTGCAGTTATTAAATTAACAATTAAAAATAATCCGATAATGAGAAAAACAGAAAAAAGGAATTCGTTTATTGTATTTTCTCAAATAAAAATAACCCAAAATTAAGTAAAATTGGTTCATTATGTTATTTATGCAATTTTTTTGCTCCATCATAATATTGATTTGGCATATTCTAAATTCAATCTTATCGAAAATTGTACATTGTTCACCGATGGTGAATTTTCGCTAGAAAGAAGAGCGAAAACGAATTTAAAAATTTATTATTCCAAAAATTCCAAAAAAAAAAAGTTGACATATTAAAAATTTTCAAGTAATTAAAGTAAGAAAAAGAATAAAACATTCTTTTATTTTTAATCAATATGTAAATCTAAAAATTAAATATCTTCTCCAAAAGTAATCTTTCGCCAGTGTTTATTTACAAATTTTTTTTAACATCCAATTTTGTTTTTTCGTTAATTTTCTATCAGTTTTTTGCATATTTTACACCCAAGTAAAAATGAGTTTCGAAAAATTATTGATTATTGATTAGACAGGAAATCATCTTTGGATCAAATTAAAGAGAAAGAGCAAGATTAATATAGATTAAGAACTTTGAATGGAAATTTCTATCGAAATTAAAAATCAGTGCCAGTAGTATGTGAGAATTTTTTTTTTTTGTTGTGCAATTTGCGACGAAGCGAAATTTCAAAATCTTCCAAAAAGCACGAGTAGAATTCGAAAAAAATAAGATTGAAAAAGCGGAATTTTTTTTGGTTGTTGTTTTCGATTTATTGCAAATATAAAAACTGCGGAAAGTAATCTCAACTGCGATTATAAACAAGTAAGTAAGCAAATAAGGTAAAAAAACAAAAGAAGAAAATAATGAATGTGGGAATAAGCAAATTAAAAATTTAAATCAATTCTTATGTCCATTTGAATAGAAATATGCTAATTAATAATTTACAAAAATTCCTTGAAATTTTTGACTTTACTTCATTTCTATCTTGCATGCATAAATATTCAAGTATGCCAGAAGAAATCAAATTAAAAAAAAAAAAAAGAAATAAAAGTCCATAAATGATGATGATTTCGTCTGAAGTGAAATGAAGAAATTTATCCTCATTCTTATGAAAATTGAACAAGTCCTGGATGATTTTTTTTATATTTCACTATGGTTTAAGCGATTTATTTGAATCTGATCAAAATTTTTATTTCGAAGATTTCACAGTTATATATTTTATTTCATGCTCAACATTAATAAATAATTGCCATATGTTTGGATGAAAAAAGATTGGAAAAGAGGAATTGTCGATATAAATCACAGAAGTATGGTCGAAAGTTATATTCAATAAAATCACCTGCTTTTTTTGACGTCATATAAATGTTGACGTCAAAATGCAGGTGATTTATTCAAATAAAATTGGAGAAAGATTGAAATATATTATGCATTAATGAAATAACCGTTGGTATTAATACATCTAAAAAGAAAATATTTACATATCTTTGTCAAAATACAAAATCAAGAATTCCTTCATTATAAACAAGAATTTCACCTGTGTTCCATTAATTAACTTTCTAATTATCAAAAATACTTATCAGAATTTGGTTCAATGATACCTAAAAAATTATAGGATATAGTTTTATAACAAAAAATGATTGCGTTTAAAAAAAAAGAAAAAATCATATAAAAATCATCACATATACATTAGCAAATGATGCCTGCTATTTGAAAAAAAGAAAAAAAAATTTATGTTTGTGATAAAATTTAGAATATAATATCAGCATTAATTCAAATATCTTGATAGAGTGATATTGATTGATAGCGCTCTTGAAATAAAATTTGAAAAAATTAAAGAAATTTGCTGGAAAATCCCAGAAATTAAAAAACAAAAAGTTAAATTTCACCATCCCTTTATTATTACAAACTTAATTTAGAAAATTAAAAAAGCTAAAAAATTAAAACCCACTAGGTTACTTTTCACCATGGCAACCATACGTCCAAAGATTTAATTCTCGTTGTTTCTAAAACTCAATGACATTAATGTCATAAAATAATTAATTTAAGGAATTTTGAGTAAATTCGGCATGGTTGCATTCAGAGGAACTGAAAATATATATATATATATGTTTACTTGCAGACATTTTCTCATTGATATTAAAATTTCAAAGATAATCGATTTTTTCCTTTTTTTTTTTTTCGTTTTTTTTTAATTGCTTCATCCAATTATTGTATGTTTATCTGCTAATAAAATAATTTCATGCAACAAACAATCGGAAATGATGTAATTTTTCAAAAAAATTCCCTACACGCAAACTCATTCGCTAAAAAATCATTTCACATTTATTTAACATTTCTAATCAAATTAAAATCGGTTAAAATCTTTCAACACTCTTCCATTTTTATTCCATTTTCAAAATGAAGTTTGAAAAAAAAAGAATATTTTTTCGAATTCCATCGAAATGATAGCTAATTTACATTTCGGTCACGTACGTCATATTTCATGATTTTCCATTATCATTTCACGTCATTGCGCTAATCTTCTTTCTTATCTCTCGTAAAGTGATCATTTACATAAAAGTAAATTTTAATAAATAGATATTATCTTAAATTAATTTAAATATCGATTACACAAAAATCGTTTATTCATTTCTTATCAAACAATTTTTAGAACTAAACTCTGATATGTAAGTATCATCTGTATCGAATGATAAAGCAAAAGGTCAACTTATTTAGGTCAAGAGCTAATGAAATATGATACAAATATGAAATTTACTGTAATTATTATTTCACTTTTAAAGTAGTATTTTTTAAAATTCACTTTCGAGCTTCAATAATAAATCAAAAGCAAATGTTGAATTTATTTTGAAAACTTACATACTACGTTTGAAAATAAATTACTTAATAATTTTGAATTTCGAAATTTATAATTTTCGAAATTCATAATTTTTTAAATCATAGGTTTTATAGTTTTTTTTTTTAAATTCACTTACGAGCTTCAGTAATAAGACGTTATACAAGTGTAGAATGTATTTTCAAGACTCATACACCATGCTTCAAAATAAAAATAACGATTAATTTTGGATTTCAAAATCTATAATTTTCGAAATCTATAATTTTTTCAAATTATAAATTTCGAGATTAGGTTTCTTTTTTTTTTTCTTTTTTTTTTTGAAATTCACTTTCGAGCTTTAATGATAAGAGACTGTACAAATGCAGGACATATTCTGAAGACAGGAAATCTACAATTTTTCGAATTTCATTTATTCTGAAATAAAATTTAGAGTAGATTTACTTCAAACCTATTTTATAACATTTTGCGCAAATAGAAATTTGATGCAAAATAATTTAAATATTCAATGAAAAAAAAGTGACAAAGCTTATAAATAAAACAAGTTATATTTAAAAAGTTTAAAAATGAAATAATTGTTGAATTTGAAGAATGAGGGTTTTTATAAAATTGCAGTATCATTCGACAAAAAAAAAAAAAAAAACTTAAGAATCGATTTTCAATGAGATATTATTTATGAAGTTGAATTTTTTTTTTTTTTTATATCACTAATTAGCAATTATTTCAAATTAATGATTGCAATCCTATTTTGACCAAATTTATATCAAAAAAATATGATTTGATTGAGATTTTTTTGACAAATTTCTAATGCCGTATGATTGAAATTGCATTTTTCACGATTTCAGTTTCCGTCACAATTACGCATTGTTAATTTATGATGAATATTTTTTAAAAAGAACTGAAAATGTGTTGAATTCTTTATGACACCACAAAATGCTTCGATAGGAAAGAAAAAAGAATTAATAATTATTTAGGCTTAATAAAAATTACGTCATCTCATCTTCATTATTTCATCATAAAAGGAAGATTAATTAGAAAATAAATTGATATTTTTGATATTCTTACTAATATCGGTTATTTGAAAACAAAATGAGAAGAAGCAATTAGTTTTGAATTAAATAAAATTCATTGCATAAAATATTTCAAAAATTGTGCATAAATTTTATCGATATCTTTTGAAATTATTCATCGATATGTTTAAATCAGATGAATTTTTTTGCATCTATCGATTGTCAATTAAAAAATTTTTTTATCTATCAACAATTAAATATACGGAATTTTTCCTTTTTGAATTTTAAATAACTTTTAAAAAAATGCATATAAAACTTTCTAAAGCTATTTTGGAAGAAGAGGATGAAGAAGAAGGAGAAGATCGGAAGAAATAAATAACGAACCTTATTTGTGAGATGTTAGTTAATCTATAGAAAATTGACTAGTCTCTTTTTCAAATTTCTCATCTAACATTTTCTACCACGAAAAGCTCTTTTTTTTTTTCCCTTCCATCTGCTCTCTTATCATTGAATAGTATTCCGTAGAAATGCTACTTTTTTTTTTTCCTCTTCCATTATTTCTCATATTTTACTTAATTAAATAAATTTTGTTTATAAACTTTTTGTTTCCCTGGAATGCCATTTCTATTATGTATCATTTATTTTTCCACATTCATGGCAAGTTATTATCGAAATTTGAAAGGAAATAAAATTGTTTTCGTAAGACATCAATAGCATTTGTGGCTAATATAATCTATTAAATTCAATGAATCAACTATCAGATGCTTTGAAAAATTGAAGGATCATTTCCTTATAATACACACACACACACACACACACACACACACACACACACACATCCTACTATCATGATAATTAAAATTGCAAAAATGACGATTTCATCATTCAATCTTTTTCAATTAAATTTTGTTTCAATTTAATTTAAAATGCATGGAATTATTTAGTAAGATGAAAATAAACAGCATATCAGTGAGCAACTTTTCTGTGATATGAAAATAAACCCAATAATTCATCTAACTTCTGCGATCGTTGATTTACAATTTCAATTTACTTCTCATCTAAAAATAAACTTCACTTTGTTTCGTGAAAATGATTTCATTACGAAAAAAAAAAATATAAAATGCTATATTCGGCGCCATTTTGATGCATTTAGTAAAACTTTCCATTTTTTTTTTTTTTTTTTTTACGTTTCATAATTTTATAGATTATCAAATACTGCCGAAAAATCGATATGTGTTTAAAAATTCTGAAATTATAAAATGGATCATCATCCGTAGTTTGCAATGAACAATTCAGCATTTTCGACAATCATTTATAAGAAAAGCAAATAAGACTATATGATGTATAATTTGCGAAAACAATAAGCATTTGATGATTGCAAAAACAATAAATATTGATTTATAAATGTAAATGAAACCTTTTCTTTGGCAATTTTAATTCTTCATTTGAAATAAAATCAAAAAAAGAAAAGAAACTAATGAAATATGAAAAATAAGTAAAATTTTTTGATCAAAAAATTAAGTAAGAATTGCAAGATTTCAGTTGAAATAGTCCGTTAGAAGATTAATTATAAAATGCAATGCATAACAATGTGATAAATTAGAATTGCATAGATCTTTCAAAAAAAAAAAAAAAAAGAAAACAAAAAAAAAGAGAAATGAAAAGAAAAATCAATACTAAGATTGTTTCGTAAGTTTGCTTATTCGGCTTGATTGACAGATTTATGACAATTAACTATAAAAACAAAACAATAGAATGTATAAACAGAAATCTTGAAAGGGATAAAAGGATGAAAAGGGGAAGGAAAATTTTCTCATCAACTAATTAGAAAAACGAAAAAATGGGATTATATTGCTAAATAAATAACAGTAAATTAGCAAATTTAACAAAAAGACATCTTAATTTATTTATTTTCTTTCATTAATTGAATTAAATGAGACAAAATAAATTTTAGATAAAATAAAAAGTAAACGGAAAAAGAAACAAAAGAAAAGTAAATAGAAATGTTTTTAATAAAAAAAAAAAAGAGAGAAAGCTCAAAAAATAAATCGCAAAAACAAGAAAAAAAATTATTAAAAAATAACAAAAAGAGAATTCTCAACAAATCTTCTCGCGTTATCACTTTATCTCCTTTTTTAAAAACCTAAAAGAAAAAATGAAAATGACTTCCTTAGATAAGACAAATTCTAACTGAAAGAAAAGATTTTACTATAATATCGTTTTTCTTGTTAGCCAAGCTTTTTTTTTCTCTTTTTTCTCTTTTTTTTTTTTTTTTTTTTTTCAGATTTTAATGGTTAATGTCATCTCTGCGAAATTAGGAGGAGTTTTTGAATCAGGCAAAACTATTTTTATGTCATCGCTGATTTATATTCGTTGAAATTGTAGTTATACATTTTTCCTTAAAAATTATTTCACTTGTTGTTGACGAATCATTGTCATAAATTTTCGTTTTTTCGTTTTTTCGTTTTTTCGTTTTTTCGTTTTTTTTTTTTTCAAATTATTTGAAAAATGAAGATTGATTGAGAAATAGTTATTAGTTATTGCAGCAAATGATGACAAATACTTCTAATTACAGATGAATAAACAGATAATTAATATTTTCTTTTATAAAAATTAACGCATTACAATAATTCATAAATGAAAAATACTAATTAAACTTTCTATTCAAATGCATTTTAATTCCAGTAATGTTCTATTCAAATGTATTTTTTAATCTCGACTGCATTTTAATTATAATCCAAATTTGTTAAATTCGCTGAAAATAAATCTTTTCGCTTTGTATTCTCTTTTCAGCATATTACTGATAAAAATTACCCGGTTAAAGTTATGAAACTATTATATTATTATCAATACTAAAAACTGTAAGCTATAATAAAAATGACGTTTCCCAAAAACTATTCCCAAACATAAAATTTTAACAAAAAAGAAAATAAAATAAAATAAAATAAAAATTTTGATGAATGATGTGAATAGATCTTTTAATTGAAGATTACAGAGCTTATCAGGTAATCTTACACGCTAATTTATTCATAATTATTTATCTTGAATGAATTCTTAGCCTTTCAAAATGATAGATAACTTTGTTCTTCTGCTTATATCAAAATGATAAATTACTTTGTTCTTCGGCCTAAAAGATAGAAAAGTTATTGTCTTTGCAAGAAATTATTTCTTGGAAAATATTTAAAAACTGATCAATGCAACGATTTTAAAATATCGAAAAATGAATCAATCAATCAAAAGAAAATAATTTGGCATTTGCTTTATTTAAATATTTCGTTGGTGTTCTTAATCTTCAGCTCCTTTAAAAAAAAAACTTTCCGAAAAAGTTTTTAGAGATAAAAAGAAAGTTTTCCCATTAGCATTATGACTTATTTGACAAAGCATATACAGTTCGCCATTAAAATCCTCTTAAAATTGCATATTTCTTTCCGATTTGTCTCAAATCGATATTAAAATAAATGTTAGATTGTATCTATAATTCCAAAAGAGTCATAAATTTTTCAAAAGATTTGAGGATTTTTGTTAAACTTTTTTTTTTTTAATCTTAAGAATAGAGTTGAAATAAAAGGCAAAAAAAAAAAAAGCCTAAATAAAGAAATAGCGTGTTTGAGAACGATTAAAAAATGTCATCATTCTTTTCTTAGAGCAATATGACTAATCTAGTTTTATAATTCGTAGATTTTAAGACAAAAAATTTGCTTCTAATTTAGGTGAGAGTTTTTTCATCCAACTGATTTATTTAGCCAAGTAAAATATGATGGTCAAAGTGTTCTAAAAATAATACACTACTTTTTATGATTTCATTTAATTAAAAATGTTTTAATTAGATGGATAAAACAGCTACAAAATGTAATCGCAAGTTTAGCAACAGATGCGACAACATTGTCAATTATACGGGATTGCGCTAAAATAGAAATAAAAAAAGATTGCGAAAATAGAAAAATGGTCGTTTTACGATTTTAACAGTTTTTCTGCAACTCAAAATAGCACTATTTTAGGGATATCATATCAAGGAAGTTGTTATGTGAATTTTTGGCATTTATTGAAAGTATAAAGCTTATTATCTGAAATGGTATTTTTGTCATAATCTTTTTTCTTCTTTTTTTTTTGAAAGAAATATTTATTTTAACAAGTAATACCTGAAAAATATAAATCAGAAAATGAGAATTTTTTGATATTTATAATATTACTATGCAAAATCATACAAAAAAAATTACGGCAAATAAAGCAAAAAAATAAATTGTTATTAGAAATTTTTAAGATCAAAATTTCAATGATTCAAAATATATGAAGGACAGTAAATTAAAAATGGTCAAATGTTAAGGCTTGTAAAATCTATGGAAAAAAACTTGCGGCATCCTTAAAGTTCGATAAAATTGATTGCTTTGTTGAAAATTCTCAGAAGCCCTGAGAAGCAGATTGTTGAGGAAAAAAAAAAAAGCTTTATTTCTTGCCTATGAAATGTCTATTTTTCATATTCTTAATTCAACTAACAAGTGTCCCTTTCAAAAAAATCTCTTGGTAAGTTCATCGATTAAATAGCCAAAGCTTTTGTGAATTTCGGAATTTATTTTGCTACTTGTATCATGCTAGAAATGGATGATGGTAATGATATTGGACAAAGCAATTTTGTTAAAACACAGCTTCCTAATTAGGCTAGAAAGATAAAATTAGAAAATATTTCAGTTTGTATCAAGCTAAAAGATTTTCTCTTCTTGAATGCTTGGAAAGATGCCATATACAATTTAATTAACATCTACATCTTAAGAAAACAAAGCTTTAAATTATAAAGCTTAGTTAATTAAATTAAATTGAAAAGCAGATTGCTCCATCCATCTTTTTTCAGCCATCTTGCTTCATCCATCCTCATTCATCTTGTTGGATAAAATTTGACCGAATAAGATTGTCACACCTAATTAAGCGGATTTTCACATAATGAAGTATTAGCTTTAAAATAAAAAATGATAAAGTAACTCTATAATAATTCCACACAGATTCGAAGGAATAGGGATTAATAATTCAATTTTCTAAATTTTTATATTTTCAAGATAATTAAGCAAAAATCAATATTTTATGTGCTTATTCGAATTATAAATAATATAATATATTGCATTTTTTTGATTTTAAATTTGAATTTTTGGAAATTTCCCAAAATTGAGCTTGTTAAGATCAATTATTTGAAGAAATCTTTTCTATAGAAGCATTCAGTTAAAAATTAAACGACTTGAGAAAATTCCTTATGCTTCTCTGCAAAATTCGGCGCTAAATGCCGAAAAGTCAATTGTTTTAATGCCAAAAAGTCCTGAATGGCTATGAAATAATTAATAATCGGTTTGAAAACAGTTTACATGTTTAATGATAGATGAGAGATATTTTTGATACGAAGCACTCCATGGATCGGAAAAAGCTGTTCATCAATTTGAAAAATAATTTACCAAAAAAAAATTAATAACTTCAAATACTTGAAAAACAAATTTTTATAAAATTAATTATTTTTGAAATTTGAAAAAATTTAGGAAATTTAATTTTTATTCCCTCTACAGTTATTACCCTCTTTTTAGCTCTTTCGCTTTTATTTTTATAATCTAAAAACGCGCATGTAATAAAATTATTAATTTAAGAATTATATCCCATTAGCTGCACGAAAATCTTGTTTTAAGCAAATGTATTTCTTGAGCGCTATTTGATTTCATTTTTACACAAAAACAATGATTGATTCGATTCGAAACATTTCTAGTTATCGAATTGAAATATCTGATCATTTGAAACTAAAACTTCGTAGTATTTAAAAATATTACATTTGAAAATTATCAACCTTGCTTCACATTTCATGATCAAAATAACATTCATCCAATAAATGCAACTCCACAATTATTAATTAGCTTGGCTGAACAAAGTTAATTTCTATTCCTGTAGTTATAAGACATTAAAAGACGAACTTAATAGTTACAAACAATGAATAATAATTTAACTTTTGGGAAAAAATTCGAAAAGTAAGAAAATAAATGAAAGATTTGAAATTTTTGAGAAAAACAGAGTTATTTAAGAAATCTGCCATTTCATTGTTTTTCTTGGTTAAATACTATTAGTGCATAACTTAAATGGCCAGATGACAGTGTTTAGAATTGAGGACTAAGAAAAGAAGTCAAATGTCCAAGAAAATAAATGACTTTGTCTTTAATGTTGCGATTTCTGCTATAAAAAAAATTGTTGTCTGGCTCTTAGATATATATATATATATATATGAAAAGAGCAAATTTATCTAAAGTTTCAAAAATTAAAGTTTCTTTTTGAAAGTGAAATGGTACAAAAAGTGCAGATTTCATGAATTTTACTTACTTTCTAATTTTTAAAAAAATATGTGCCATAATTTATTTTGACGAGATGTCTAGTAATAATGTCATCTACTCTCGAATTACGAATCAAAATTCACATTTTAAAAGCCTTTTTTCGAGTATTTGTTTCTTCTTTAAGTTTCCATCCAAAATCTTACTGAATTCTTCTTCCAACTAATCCTTCTGACCTTTTCTTATTTCAAACATTGATAATTCTTAAATAAAATAAATCTATTTACAAAAACGCATAATATAGGAATTTGATCTATAATAGAATGAATCATTACTCATCGCAAAAATTAGAATGACAAATTCAGGAATTGGAATGATTGCCGGAAAGACCAAAATATTTTTTGGGATTTAGATATGAGAAATTTGTCAAAAATCTTTATATTATAGAATTATTTTAATAAAAGCAATCTTTTGACCTTTATGCTATATTAACATATAAATTTTTTGTGCTATGTTGACATGAAGTAAACAATTCTCTTTGCGCTACACTAACATGTTGTAAATTATGCTATAGTTGACAGGTAGAAAATATGATCCCTTTGTACTGAAGTTAACATGTTGTAAAATTATCTCCCTTTGCGCTATAAGTTAATATATTGTACAGTTTACATAGTGGTAAACTTTAAGTAAAGAAAGGTTTATAATTGCACGTAGTATCATATAGTATCACGTAGAATATGATTCATGTGTAAAAATCTCTAGTTTTTAAGTGAAGAAAGGTTTGTAATTGCACGTAGTATCATATAGTATCACGTAGAATATGATTCATGTGTAAAAATCTCTAGTTTTTAAGTGAAGAAAGGTTTCTAATTGCACGTAGTATCATGTAGTATCACGTAGAACTTGATTCACGTGCAGTATCACATATAGTAAACGATCTGACTATAAAAAGAGTTCTCATGTGAAGAGATTCTTGCATTCATTCATTCATTCATTCAATCCTTTGTTCTGATCGGTCCGAGCATTCAATTCTTTTGCTTTGATTGGTATTCAAGCGGCACTTTCCAAATTTCATTGAACTCTATCAATTCCTAATGCCCATAATTCGCAAAAAATTTCCCTAATATCAAAAAGAAGTCTAAATTGTTGGCTGTACTATCGATCTTCATCAATTCAATATGTACCATAGTTGCAGCAAACAAAATTCGTCATATCAAGGACTTCATTATACAACAAAATTATCTGCACTAAATTTCAATCTCCAAAAAACAACATTCGCACGAATTACTCCCACTAACAATAACAGCTATCACATTCCCAGGAAAGTTAAATTTTTGCTTTTCAACCGTATGATTTCGATCTCTTACTTCCATATTGAATTGTAGATTTGGAAATTTCCTGGAAATGAATAAATTATTAATATTCTTGCTAAACTCCGAGAAAATTTGTTCCCTCAAGAATTTCTCTCATTATTAATTACTTAATTTTGCCATCAAAAAACATGTCCCATTTATTTTGGCACAAAAATATTTTAATCAAAAGCAACGACGTTCTGTTCTGCACTGAAATTGAAATTACATGCAAAAAAATTTAGCTTTGAAAAAATTTGTTAAAATTTGGAATGGTTTTTAAATGAAAATTTTTATCTGGAAAAGTATTTCAGTTTCTTTAGAAATATTCAAATTTTTAAATTATTTGTTACATAATATAAAATATAAAAACAATCAGTTATAAAAAGCGTTCATAAATTTACATTTTTGTTGAAAAAAATTATTCATAAAAATGAATTTGCATGAAATAATAAATGTAAATCTTCTGCACAAAAAAGCAGGCAAAAAAATTTGAATAAAAAAAAACTAAATTTATTAAAATTAAATTAACCATTTGCTTTTACTTATTCGAGCTGCAATAATTAATTAGCCAATTAGCCATTTCGAGCTTAAATGGCTGGAGTTTTTTAATACTTCTCCTAGTATTTTAGCTTTTTTGAATTCGTTTAGTGGAATCTATTTCATATATATTGATTGATTTTGAATTATCTAATTCTGAAAAGTTTTTTTTTTTTTTTTTTTGGCAGTGGTCTGATGTATTATATCATTTTTGATTATGCAATGTTTTTTGAAATTTTCTGTACTTGTATCGATATTGATCGATAATTGTGGAATATTGCCTTTAATATTATATGCTCCTGAAATGCACTTTTTCTCATATTAATGTTTTATCTTTTATACCTTGCTTTTGTGGCTTTAATAATGATTTATTTTTTATTCGAGAATATGGTAGTAATTAAACTTTCTTCACTTTTGAGAATTGAAAATCAACCTGAGTTTTTTTCGGATAATTTTATAATTTTGGATGCTGTTCATATTGATTCTTTATTGAGTGTTAATTAATTTTATTTGTAACTACTCAAAATAGATGCTATAGCTTCAGTTCACATACTAAATATTAAATAGCCTTAGGCCATTTCAATCGCTTCTTTCATTTTGCTAGACAATTGAATAATACTTTTTTATCTACTCTCAATAAGTTGAAAATATGAAATAATATCATTATTGAAAATCATATACTTCCGATTTGCAATTTTTCAAAAAAGCCGATTAATTTTTCCTGTTTGCCAATTTTGTAATATGAAATATGTACTTAGTCTTTGTTTGATATATTAAGACAGTAGCTTTCTTTTCTCCTAAATATTTGACAGATGCTTTAATATATGATTTTCAAGCTGAGATCTAGAAGTGTATAGTATGATGATTATCATTTATGAGGTGAACTTTCTTCCCTACAAAAGTTTCTGAAACAGAATGCTAGCAAAAAGATACAGATGTTGACGTAAGAGATTTCCCTAAATGAATCGTTAAATTCTTATTTTTCTTTATCACTTCTTTAAAAAACGCAAAGAAGATGGAAAAGATGCTTGTCATTTACAGTTGTCTTGAGAGATTACGGTTTTGTGATCGGAAAAAATAAGAGTATCGTAGTTTACATTTTGCATTCGGCATGCAAGTCGAAAGAACGCTGGAAAATAAGACAAAATCCCGAACCATCTTATGAAAGCACGCATTTTTTGACGCATTTATTGAATTTGCATAAACAACGACAAATATGAATCTGAGAGAACAATGAAATCATCATAAATTTCCTATGTAAGTAGAGAGCCGGGGTCAGTTCTCGGCGGAGGACAATGGTCACATGAACCAGGTTGTCCTGGTGGTCCTCTGGGTCCTGGTGGTCCATGTGGTCCTGGTAAACCGTCCACACCCTTCTCTCCTGGATCACCCGGCGGTCCTGGTGGTCCTGCTTTGCCCGGTTGGCCATCTCGTCCAGGAGGTCCAGGAGGTCCTGAAATGTTGTTATTCATTTCTTGACTTGAGAATGGATAAGAAAATAAAGGAATATGAATTTGTACCTTGAGGTCCAGGAGGTCCAGGAGATCCTGGTGGACCAGGTGGTGCACCATTTATGATCTTTCCTGGTTCTCCTGGAGGTCCCTTTTCACCCGGCAATCCTGGTGGTCCTTGCGGTCCTTGAGGTCCTGGTGGTCCTGGTATACCAGGAGCACCATCAAGTCCTATAATAAATGACAAGGTCAATTAAAATCATTGACAAGAATATTCATTGAAGTGAATTCCAGAAATTATTTCTATCATTTTCAATTAAATTCTGAATACTCTAACAAAGATCACCTGGAGTGCCAGCATCTCCTTGAGGTCCAGGTAAACCCTTTGGTCCAGGAGGTCCAGGTGGCCCAGGAGGTCCAGGTGGACATTTCTGGCATGGTGGCTTTGGAGGTGGTCCAGGAATCAGACTACCATCACGACCTGGTGATCCTGGATTACCTGGTCGTCCTGGTGCTCTGCAAAATTTTTCGTAATTTTCACACACTAATCATCATACTAAACACAATAATCAACCAATACATTATAAATTAGGAGATCATTAAAGAAAATCAAAGATCAATCAATAATCTATTGCAAACATCAAGTGCCTCTTGAAATAACGAGAAATGCTAGTGTAAGAATAACCTATCTTTAAAAAATACCTATAACTTCTCGATAAATTTAAGATTAAACTATTGTGCTAGATGATATGTTACTGACCCAGGTCGTCCATCACGTCCTGGAGGACCGGGTGGTCCAGGTGGTCCAACTTGACATGTGCAACAACTGCCACTAGTCGATGTACTTACTTCTTGTTCCAAACGAACATTTCTTATACTATCACGTTTTTTACGAAATGTTGTAGTAGCAGTTATTGAAGACGTGATCGTTTGCAACTGTACCATTTCTTTCCACATATCTCGTGAACGTGTCTGAAGAATTTTGATTAATTTTAGGACAATTCAGAAATTCATTTTTTTCAAAAAGTTTTTTTTAGCCTAAAATATGGCTATAGAATTTTTAAAGAAATCATCTTCGCTAAGATAATTCAATTAATTTAAATAATTTAAAACGAAAAAAAAATGAATGCTTAATTTTGAACAAGCATCGTTAATCATCAATTTGATTTAGAAAACCAAAAACGAAACTGCAATATACTGTTAATTTTGATTTGATTAGTTATTCAACAAAATTTTATAAAACTTATTGTAAATATTTCATGTGATAAAAATGACTTAATTAAATATTTTCTCCTAATTAATTGATTTAATTGATTGTTTACCTTACAGTAATCAACTTCATTTTGCATGAATGATTGAACATTTTGCACATGACTGTAAATAATGGGTAATGTGATCACACAACACATCACCGATATTGTGGAAAATGCGACAGCTGCAAAAGCAACAGGCTTCAAAGAACGTCGTTTTTTCCGGACCGGAATATCCATTTATAACCGGAAATCTGAAAGTAATGATAATAGTAAGTGTCAAATATGAGTGATAATTAGAATTGATAGTAGTGGCAATGATATATTTTTCATATTTTATTTATGAACGAACATTTTTCTGAAACTAATCTTTGTTTCAATTTCAGCTTATATTACAGTAATCAACTAAAAAATGAAATTGATTACTGTAAAGTAAGCAACTTCATTTTTTTAGTTAAAAAAAAAAAGATTTCTTAATTTAATAAAAACAAAACAGGTCAAAGAAACAAACAAAATCAATCAAGATCTTGTTAGAGTAAATTCGAATATAATGAAATAATAAGTACAAGCTTATCCATATGGATTAGGTAATTAAACAAGATAAAGACTCCATATGATTTTACCTATAATTATAGATCCTTAAAAAACTTATGAATAATTCATTCAGGTATTTAAATAAAATTGCCCTTCATCAGCTGAATTTGATTCCAAAGGTTGTACGAATTCCGAAATCCGAACCTATTCATGCAATCACTTTTAATTGTTTACTTATTTATTCAAATATTAAATAAAAAACAAGGAAGACGAAAATTTGGTAGGAATAAAATCTACGAAGATTAATTGAATCAAATGAGAATTTGTATCCAACCAGTAACTAAAAGAAATAATGATTAGGAGGTAGAAAAAAGACATAATTAGTTTTTACATAAATTTTTGAAAATTAAAGGAAATCGATTTCATCTAGTTCAAATTATGTGAAAAGTATATATTTGGATATTGTTTGTTTTTTTTATCAAGTTTTTTTTTCTTTTTAGATAAGCTGAAATATTCAAATTCTTTAATCAATAAATTTATCCAGTAAAAAAACTATCTGAGTTATCATTTTTTTTTTTTTTTAACTATTATATACTTAGTTGTTCGCCACTTAATTGTCCAATTTGCGAATTTCATCGAAAAAATTTTATAATTCGATATGCCGCAAACAAATATTAACAGTTCACTTGGTCAACCAAAATGAATAATTTTTTTTTTTTAAATTATTCTTTTATGATTAGAAAAGTTGGAAAAAAGAATTGGTTTATTTTAAAATTCCTTCAATTTAATAATAAATTTAAATATCTTCTGACCGCTTATTTCTGTACTGCTGATTCAAATAGTTTACTTCTACAGCAAAAAAATATATAAAATTAAGATTTAAATAAAAGAGAAATAAGAATATTCTGAACGAAAATTAGAATTTAAATATGGAAAGACAATTAAATATAATTTAACAATAAAGTTCATAGGTTAAGGAAAGGTTAATTGCTAATCAATGGAATCTAAGCTAAACTTCGCATAACTTTGTAACTTTACATAAATTTCACATAAACTTTAAGCTGATCAAAAATTTAATATAATAATACGTAAAAAGCTAAATGAAATTTTAGCATATCGAGCATACTTACAGATTAATTATGAAAACTTATAAATTGTTCGTCTCTAGACAATTGAAGTTAACAACAAAAGTTTCATTAATAAGAAGTACCAATCATTTTAAAATGCTACTACTATTATTACAGTCCATAAAACATATATTCCGAATCATTACTGATTTCGAATGACTTCCTTTTGTAATATTATAATAGGTCAATCAAGCGAAATATGCCTTTCAATTCTTGTAACAAACATCGACCTACATTTTGCTGTAATGTTGAGACGATAGGATAGAAAGATGGTGGTTGTCAAGAAGTGAACAGAATGAACCTCTTCTGAGAAACTAGGCCATCTTTCCATAGATATTATTTTCAATATGAATACATAATCATTGTCGCAAAAAAATAAAAAAATAAAACGCTTAAATTAACTTACTAGTACTCAAAATAAACGTAGATTAATTTAATATTAGGATAAATCAAATTAATTTAATAGGATAAATTAACTTAACAGTACTCAACGATAAGATGATAAAGCTCAAGAAGTGATATGACCTATCATTGGCTTTATGGAGAGTAATTTGAATTTCATTTCTCATTTCACCATGTTTATGATGGTATAGTTCAAACGCTTTCGTATCCAAATAATCGAATTACAGATCTGACTAATCGGCAATTCCAAATCTAACAATAGTTGTTGCATCAATGGCTTCACATCAGTTCAAAAATTATGAATTAGTCTCAGCTAGTAAGACTTGAAAACTATAAAAATAAGCTGAAGCTGATGATTGTGATTATATGATTATCAAATGGGTTTGATAATCCATTTTATTTGTCTGATAATATGATTTTTTGCTATTTGAAACGACTTTAGCTTGATTGAGTCAAAATTTATGCACATAGTTTATGTTTAATTAGAATTCTAGATTTAACAAACATATTTTAAATTGGATTTTAAGAATATTTACAGAGTTTGAAATATAAATATGTGTACCACAAAAACAAAGCCAAAAATAACAATCATAATCATATAACAATTACGACCAAAATTCATCGCCCTCAAAATTCCACCATTCAATGTAATATAAATTTTTCTCGATTTGAATCCTCCTTATTTCATATCATTAAAAAAAAAAAAGTTGCCTAAATTGTTCAATTTTTAGATTTCGTCATCAACTTGGGGAGTTGTTCCAATAGCTTTCATTGCATGGTACTGCTCAACGCGCAATGCCAATAAATCGCATAATCGCTGAAATAAATGTTCAAAAACTTAATTCAATATTCAAAAAAACAATACATTAAAAAATTACTACCTCACTGATAAAATTCAGAAGTTACTTGGATATTATTAATCTCTTGCATTACTGATTGAAAATTCCTATAATTTATATTGTTAATCCTCAATTTATCTCACAGTCATCAATACTTTACTAATACTAAGCTATTCAAAAGCTCTGCGAAAAGATTTGAAAGAATGAAAATGTAAATTTTTTGAATTCCAAGCAGATATTATACCTTTGACATATTATCATGTCGTAAAATAGTTTTCTCGCCCGATTCTTCACTGATATCATATGAAAACTCATCAATTTCGTCATGCTGTTTACAAGCAGGATAAACGAGGACAATCTGATGACGTGGCCTTACGTCGCGGAAAACATTAATGAAATCATCATCCAGTTTCTATAACGAATGACGAATCATTCTAATGCTTTAAAAGCTTATAAAGAATCTTTTCTCCTGCAATCACTCTGATTCCATCAGAACAAACAACGGAAAGTTGTATTATGAAATTTCCCAGTAACAAGAAATTCTCAACGGCTTTGGTTTGAAACGACTATTCATTCAATTGTTCATATGGCTTAAAGAATTAGAATGAAATTTTTAAATGCATAATATTTCAACTCAAGAGTAGTGATTTCCCATAGACATGAGATAAAACTATAACTAAATATATTAAGGCTGAAAGCCTTAGTCGTAATTCCAAATACAAAAAAAATCTTTCAATTCATAAGAGAAAATAAATCAGGAATAATGGAAATTTGAAATAGAAAATTTGATAGTTCAAATTCATTACTCTTTATTATTAAACAGCTGACGTCATTAATGGATTAGAAATAAAATAAAAACAAAGAAAGAATTAATCATTTTTTGAAATACCTACTTTCTTGAAATAAAGAACGGCAGCAACAAGAACAGGAATTTGTATTTTATTTTTCGAATTCATCAAAACTGCACGAAAGCGTTCAACATCATTTTGTTCGAGAGCCGAAAAAATGTGCGCATAGATCGAACATTCGAGCAGTAATTTCTCTATAATCTTTTTTAGAAATGGGTGTTGCTTATTCATTTATCCTAATTTATTAATGAATGGCATGTCAGAACATATTCATATAAAAAATACAAAGACAAATTCATATATTTCTCTCTTTTCCTGTATCCACATAAGAAAGAAATAAGGTCAAATGAAAATTTTGTACTCGAAAAGCAAAACATAATCAAAGAATGAACTAATTTTAATGATAGGTATTTAAATGAAATTGAAATAACATGATTGATAATCACATTGCTTAAGATCTATGAATAGTAAAAATCCATTTAGCTTGTAATAAACAGCATAAAGTAATCAAAATAAACTTGTTTTGATTCTAATTATCAAACTTCTTTATTTTTAACATTTTAAGTTTTTGCGTTCAATTTCTTTCAATCACAAAATTATCATATGCACTTACTTAAATTTAAATCTCGAGATCATACAAACCTACAGAGTTTTGATCTTACAGTCATAATTAATGAAAATACACTATATGATACTCTTTTAATACAAAATGGAATAATTGCCATCTAACAATTACTGAAAGAAAACTAATCGAAGATCAGAATAACTGTTAACAAAAATTGAAGAACAAACCATAGATCTCAAATGCAGTCGATGAATAGAGAAGAGATAAATTTTGCAATGCATCATCTACTTTTTCCAACAAATGTTGATTTCCACTTTAATAAAAATAAAAATTACAAATACGGATATGAACAAACAAAATTTTCTCGACTTTAGAAAGTAAATAATGTTTCAAGAGAAGCGAGTAATATTAAGTATTTTTGAAAATCACAAAAATCCTAGAATACTTTCCATGACATAGTTATGCTTCATTATTAAGAAATTATATAAAAAGCACTTGATATTTTTGAAAAATCGTAGAAATTAGAATGGATGAATCTAAGCAATCTGAAACAATTTGCTATTAACATGACTAAAAATCTTACCCTCGTAATGCTATTCGTTGTTTATGTAATTTGCAAATATTCTCATTCGGCCAATTATGACAATAATTGATATAGTGCATTGCATAATCCATATGCCAAAAATGTTCAGCCAATAAACTTACGAAGAAAATGAATTCATCAGTTCGTTTGCTTACTCCTAAAAAAAATTCCTCAAATGAGTTAAAAATACTTCTCTCAATTCAGGTGTGAGTATTCCTAAGAAAAGATGTGAAAGAAATACATATGTAACTAAAAAAGAAGTAGGCCAATATGGTAACGGCAAAATCGAAATATTTTATAACATAAATAATAATCAAAATATTTTGTAAGTAGAAATCTGTATGGATCATTCAGGCAAATGGATCATTTATTCACATCTCGGAACAAAGGCTCTTGTTCTCATGTCTTCCCACCTACTAATAAAGCTCGTGTGCGTTTTGAAATGTTTGAATTGTTTGAAATTCAAAATCCATGTTAATTTTCTGGAATGGTGTAAGGACTAAAGCTTATTATTGTGCATTGTTCATCTCTTATCTTCTGCCCCGATAACCAAATCTTTATATAATTCACATAATAAAAGCCATCGACCCCTACAAAGATCAAGAACTATCGATATAAAAAGGAGATTCTGGCGATTAATCAGTTTTCAATCAATTTCAATTCAGTGATTCTTCATTCAGTTACATGACAGTCACTCAATCTCCACAAAATTAATAGGATATTGATTTCGTATCCTCCAATCCAATTCAATTCAATCCCGTACACCCAATCCATCTCTACTATAATCAAATGATTAACTGCAATTATGATGTTACCTGACTTTATTCTATCTTATACAGTAGACGAAAAAATAAATCCTTCGTCAAACAATAAAACTTTCTCCACCAAGATTCGTCTGTGTAACAATATAAAAAACTTTCTCGACACATGATTCAAAGTTAAAATACCACAAAATAAATATTAGTGTTTCGAGAACTTCATATTTTGAACTACTTAAATATAAAGTGAACCAATAATTTCGTGGATAGATTCAAAATCGAACATTGTGGCATCATCAAATTGTTTATTTTCGGCCAAATTTTTCATTAGATAATATGTATACTTTTCTACCGCCAGTTCCTGGAACATACAGATCGGATAAGAGATAAGATAAAATGAAGCATGTCTAATTTTCCCAACAGTAGGAGAAAATTAAGTATCATACAGATAGCTACGAGACGTTTAACGTCAAATATGCATAAATCACAGTTAAAATCATAAGCTGACTAACAGTTGGCCTCAGAGTTAATGAATGTCTATATAAATCCATAGTATCATAATGATTTTCTGCTTCCGCCATTGTGGCCTGCAATAAATTATACAATAAAATAAAGTAATGATATATAAAACTATTCCTAATCTCCAAAATATAGAGTTTAGAAACAAATTACCAATTTTTTCCAGCAAAACAATACTTAAAGCTTAGAAAAGATTATAAAGTACTCGCCAAAATACACCAAATTTCGGCTGATTCGGGATTGATTTTCTGAGCCATATTAAGAGCCTGTCGTGCTAAATCATGCTGCAAATATTATATGCTTAAAATATAATTTCATGCATAAAATCTTTCACATAAAAAAAATCACTTTAAATGTAAGATGCATGCATTAAAGAAATTCCTACTTCAAAAAAGTAAAATGCAAGTTTTTCTCCACTTTGACAGTAGATTCCAACTCATTTTATCTCTAATCAATAATAGACTTTTCATTATTATCATATTAAGAAACTAAAAAATTCCGAATACATACCTGACTGAACTTCAGATACAATAAGCCGAGCAAAAACCAAGCAGTATCATTTCTTATATTTAACTGCAAGGCTCGTATAAGACAATGCTGTATTATTAGAGCATTTCCTAAAGGTCCAATTGCTTCAGAAAGATTTGTCCAATACATTGATTTTATTGTTTTCGATACGCAAAGTTTGATGGCACGTTTAAAACATTCGACAAGGCTGCATATAATTAGATTAAAATTCATGTGGAAAAATTCATCTTATAGCTGTCCTCCACAACTGGCTTACATTCAAATATCATTGCTGGATTTGTCAACAGAAGTTTTCATTCAAAGCGAATAGTCAAAGAAACCAATCTATTCAAGTTAAAAAGTCTCAAAAAATGAGAGAAGCATCACATTCATTTCAAACATTAGTGACCGTAGCTGCTTAATTCTGTAATTTTGAAGAATATGAAGTCAATTTCGTTAAAAATTACAAATCAACCTCCTTCAACGAAAATAATAACATCTATATTGTGATAGATAATGAATCAGAAAAAGACTGAAGTTTAACTTAGAAATGAATGCATCCAAGTTCAGATACTATCATTTTGTTTTTAAATTTTTCATACTAAGTGCAATTATTCATTTCAAGTACAAAATTAACAGATTACTGAAGAAAATAAATAAAAACGAAATATTAGCAAAACAAGTGAACAAATGAACAAACTTACTTCGCATATCCAGAGTTATCATTCGTTAATTGGCATTTCCGGAACAAGGCAATACCCAAATCATTCCAGGCATTAGCACAGTTCGGATGTGCTTTTACCATGAAGCAATAAAAGCGGATAGTTAATTCAACTGCATCCAACACTGACCCAATTTTCCAGATTTTCGGGAATTCAAAATGTTGGAATGTATCAGCGTGATATCTGGATGCTAATAAAAGAGCATCTGCAGCAAATTTGAAGGGCAGCATAAATCCCGGATTCCGATCAAAAACATTTTTAATCAAAGCAAAAAATTGATTTAAAAGATTAAATTGCACGGAATAGGCCGATTTTTGAGCTAATTTCAAGATGGATTCAGCATATAATAGATAGACACAATTTGTATTATTCTGCCCACTTTCGACACGTTCTATCAATTTCAAACATTGTTCAATCGCTTCTTCCAACTGGCCAGTAAGTTGACATATTTGAATAAACTAAAAAAGCAATGAAGATGAGGAATTCTAATTACGACCATGATATTATCTTGATTCACCGAATTCCACCAGCATTATTATCTATCCACTGCTCCAAAGAATCCTTTATTACTTTCCAGAAAATTACAGACTATAGAAATTTGCATTTCATTGAAATCTGATAACAGTAAGCTACTATCACACGATTTTTTCATATGCTTGAACTCGATACTCATCTCCACTGCTATAGATTTTCAAGCAGAAAAAAAGTCTTTTTTTTTTTTTTTTTTAAAGTAATAAAAGAGGCATTCAGCAGAAGCGCTGATAATAAAAGTCGAATTTATATAAATAATTTGAAATACCAACAAAATTTTTGGGGTTATATAAGATTCGAACTGAATTCTGGAAAAAAGAAAATGAAGAAGAAAATATTAGATGCAAAAAATAGTAATAATAAATCTAAAAAAAGAACCATCAATAGTGGAAAAAGAAATTTTGCTAACCTGAATTTGAGCAATTTCATCATCTGGTTCAAGATCTATTGCTTCCTTGTAAGCTTTAATGGCACTCTGGTAATTTCCACGTTTTTTATAAGCATCTCCTAATGTCGTCCAGATCCCAGCGTCTGTCTTATCAAGTACAAGAATGTGCTGCATTTGACCAATTGCTGCATCAATCTACAACATTTAATGAGGATTCAAAAAAAACAGCACAACCATGAGAATTTTAAATGTAAAATCATTCAGAAGTAATGGATAGTTCTATTCACATTTCACAAATTTTATTTTAAAATTTAAACACCAAATCGACCAGGACATCAAATCACTGCTTCGTCCGTTAATATATAGTTCGAGATAGACCATCACCATTTTTAATAAGGAATTCATCAAGAGAATTGCTTAATAGTTCACTGCAATGCAGTTCAAGCGCCAACAGATCAAAAAATTATTTGTTAAAGGTTTTAACCATTATGAATTGAAAAATTCGATCAAAGACATTAGTTTAAATAAAGAATAAAATTTACATTTCCGTTTTGAAGTTCTAGCAGTGCCAATCTTTTCCGTGCCCAAAGATCTGTAGGCACCATTTTCGAATACTGTTGTACATGTTTGAATAGATCTTCACTGCGACCTTCCAAACTGAGAAGTTCGTCTAATAGTTTCACAATCTTTCAAAAGAAATGAAATAACAACAAGTTTATTAGAATTGAAAAAATTGATACAAAAAGGATTGGATAAGAGAATAAAATGTCAACAGAATATATATATATATATATATATATTTAACTATTTCTCTTTTTTTTTTTCAGATAAAGAAAAGAAATGTTAGCGATACTATCTAAAAAGAATATCTAAAAAGATTTACTGGATTACATCTATTTCAAATTAACATTTGAAACTACCTTCGCATCTTGCGGACGAATTTTCGCTGCTCTTTCCAAACAAGCTATAGCTTTGGCTCGATTCTTCTTTTTCAAACTTAACCCCAAAAGAAAGAAAGCTTTGCTGCTATACGGATTCAATTTCGCCGCCTATAAATAAAATTTGTATTATTTGGTATGCAATGTAATGAATAATTGATAATTTAAAATAAGTAAATCTAATTTAAGTAATAAATATAATTCTAGTAATCTTAATAATTTAAATAAGAAAGGATGTAAGACAATGCGAAGTACTAAAATCTTGGAGGAGTTTTATAAAACTTAGAGAAGGTTTGAATAATTTTATGCTTATTTAAAAGTAGAAAGTTTGCACACGTGCTCTGCAGCAGTTTTGATGAAAATTCATTTTTTGATAAGTTTATACACTTTAATATTTACTATTCTGTTGCGAAGAATAATATAACTGCACCTTCACAAGAGCTGATGTAGCAAATGCATCTTCAGTATTCAATTTCAAGCAAATTTCGCTATGAAGCAATAGCCACTGCCAAGATTGCGAATTGACTTTTACAAAATTTGCAGCTAAAGATTGTGCTTCTGAAATAATCAATATTGCATTTATTTTAATAGCTATTTTGATGGAAACAAAGGAAGGAAAAGAAAAAACTATATCATGAGAACTAAAAGACATATTGAAATTACACGGAAATGAGTGAGATTCCTTAAATATAACATCAGAAATCTCAGAAATTCTACCCGAACACTTTACTGCAGTATAAAAATTGCACTGATTAGATAATGTGGAAGCAAGATAAAAGCACTCAATTCAAAAGCTTCAAGCAAGTTATATAGACAGTATGAAACCAAAAGTACTAAATAAGACATCTCAAAATGAAAACATAATCATTAATAAGCTTGAAAAAGGAAATCGTGAACTTTTACAGGAAAACAACCAAGAAATGTAATTATATTATTACCTTAAGACACGCTGTAGTTAGTCCAGACTTCTAAGTAATATTATCAACTGCTCACGTTCAAAAATTTATTCATCACCTTGTAAGGATTCTTTTGATTGCGAGTTTTTCAATACCATAACTTTCCAGTACATCTCTTCAGCAGGATCTTCATATTTCTCATTTTGTATTGTATCCATTTTCGATGTATCATCCATATCAATATTATCACATACCATCGAAAAGAAAAAAAAACAATAAAATTTTTTCATTTTAAATACAAATTCAAAATTTGAGTTGATTTTAAATCATGAGAATACTTAAAATTCTCAAGAATTCGGTTCTAAATCATTACCGTAAGTCGCATGTCCTTGCGTAATCGCTTACTGTTTGAATTGTTCGTCAACAATAAATTTAACTGCATCAAAGCACTATCGTCATGAATGCCATACAGTGCTTCACATCTAACACCGAAAATTGCTTCATTTAAAGTCTTGGTAATTGCGGGATGCATGTGTGGAATCATTATATCCAAAAGAGACAAGACTTGCTCATAGCGCTCTTGGAAAAGCAGTAGAGGAAGAGTCAAACCGATATATGGCCTAAAAATACATTTTGGACTTGATTTGGAAAAAAAAAAAAGATTCACCAAAGAAGTGTTTTTAAAATTTCAAAAAGATTCACAGTCACTAAGAGTACCTCTAAAATAAAGCAGATATAGAAAGTAATCAGCTTAAATTTTATCACAAATTATTTCATTCCTTACCCTTTTATTTTCCCCAATTCATCTTGGCAAAGAGAGTGAACTTACCATTTGCATGTGCTTCTTAAATTTTCATCTATATTTTTGATCGATAATGATATCTCCATCTTCTCAATGTGCTTAAGCAAAAATTCGAATTCTGTTTCTCTCCCTACGGCATTTTTGAGCATATCAATAATATCGCTCGAAGGATCTACTTGACGTTGCTCCAAATAGGAGATAATAACGAAATATCGCAATAAATCAGTTAGCCATTCATCATCGAATGAAATGTACTTAGCATGCCAGTTTAATACATCCTGTATTTCTTCCAGTGTCTAAATACACTCCATATTAATTTATAAAACAACAGGAACAGACGTAATAAAACAGGAACAGACGTAAGTGGAAATGTGAAAGCTCTGAAATTGAATCGCTAATACATTAGAAAAACTGCTAACCTCTGCCCAAGAACAACGTAATATTACACATTTCTTATGAATTTTATCATCCAATTTGCCAATATCGATTTTGATTAAACATTGTTCTATCTAGAAGCAAGAATTAAGAGAAAGAAAAAGCAAGAAATTTTTTCAAAAATATAAGAAGTTTAAAAATGACTGCAATAAATTTGAATATTTACCAATTTTTTTCGATCACCATCCCAATCATCAATGGAGAGCATCGCTTTTAGCGCTTCACAATAAAATTCAACATCTAATCGATCGAAATTTGAAAAAGCTTCATCAAATCTTTTCAATTTCAGTAAAATAAAACCTAATTCCTTCTCATACACAGATACTTTTTCTGGAGTAATCCTAAAATCCATGAAATATATATCATAACAAGAATATATACCAGTGACTTGAAAATTTTAAACTTCGAATTTTTAAGAAGCAAATCTATGAAGCTTTTTAGGAACTGGTGAATTTCTGATTTAAAAAAAAATATATAAGGAAAAATTAATCGACTATATACATCTGAAAAAAACATCAACATACCCAGGAAGACGCAGAAGATTTTGAATAACTGTTAGGATATGCTCCAAATCAACATATTTTCCTTGTTCATAAAGTTTATATAATCCTTGCCATGCTAAAGGCTTTTCTGCATCAAGTTCGGTTGCCTTTTTGTAATAATTAACTGCTTCACAGTTATTTCCAATCTCCCCATTTGTAATTGCAGCGAAGATGAATAACAAGTAATCAGATACATCCTGCTTCAACAAATCCTGGAATCAGTACGCAGGGAATTAAGCTTTTAAACATAGAACTGCAACACCATAAGAATGAGTTATATTTGAAAAGATCAAAATATAGAAAAAAGGACAAATGGTTTCGACCGAAGAATCCGAAACAAGCTAAATTTCGCCAGATTTAACAGAAACTGACAAAGATCGGGAAATACTAGTTTTGAGTGTGCGAACATATTATGTATCTCAATCATCGAAAATAGCGGACCTCGATAATCTCGCTTGCTTTCTTGAAATCCTTGGCATCAATATATTGGCGAATAGTTTTAAGTATAGCTTTCGTCCCCATAATAATGGAAACAACCACCTTAATCCTGAAGAAGTCGATATAATGACAGTTAAACCGGTACTGTTATTTTCAGATCACCATCCCAATCAGCATTTAAATCTTCAGCATGTCTGAATTCCAAACTATCACTTATAACTTTTATTAATGCCAAATATTAAGAAAATACGTTTTTCGCAACTGCGGTAATTATTAATTTCAAATCAAAAAAATTTTTTTTATCCCACCAAGATGTTTCTATATATACGAGGATTTCTGACAACAAATATAAGCAATACAGTCGATGGATACATCCACAGTTTTAATCATATCCCGATATAAATACAACAAAAGGTTAGAACAGATACGATGCGGATACAAAACCATTTATCTATTTAATATACAATATGTGAACAATAAATCTGGATCATCTAAAACTTTGACCAAAATGACCATCTAATTTACAAATGTAGGACTATAATGGAAGTTGCCACACGTGTTCACATGACGATTGTACATACGATCCCACCATAGCAATTCACCATCCAAACACATATCACGACTATGATCCTAAACTTTTAAAAATTTTATTTGTTTTCACGTAAATAATAATAATGCGATCATTATTTGACACTATGTGACAAAAAACTGATCCATTCTAGGAGTATTTGGTTTCATTTTTCAATATACTTTTTTTTTTTTTTTTCAATATACATGTTTATATCCAAAGCAAAGAAAATCTTTCTGCGATTAAACACAAAGGGTTCAGTCAACTATTTGAAAAAATAAACAGATAGTTTTACATCCAAATAATTAATTGATGAAAGACTCAATGACAAATTTAAACCCAATTTTGTTCTGTATAAAATTATTTTAGATTAACTTAGCTTATACAAGTTCTGTTTTTTAATGTACTTCGACTATTACATAAAACTGTTATTTTGTGTGGTAAACAAGCTTTCTAGCTCCTTGGAAAGCGAGGCACAACACAACGAAATGTAAAGTAAACTATAATATTTTTTTTCGTTACTGTCAACAGAATAGTCAAAGTGGAAATGTAACTATTATCTAAGAAAGAATCTATCAGTTAAGCAATAAAACATATTCTATGTCTTTTTCCACAAATTACTTCCTATTATTTATTACAAAGCGACATGACTGTATAGAATCATATCTGAACAATCTTCAACAATTTTTGACAGCCTTTCATTTAATCTATTCACTTGATTGAAATGTTATGCCTTGCCTTATATATTATAAATCCAAAAATATTTCAAAATTTCAAAGTTCACCTCATACTGGAACATCACTCTGATCAAAAGATAGAATACGAACAGAAATGAACCAGCGTAAAGAAACACAGATCGTGGCGTGTAACGGAAAAACTCGTACTGCAGAGCATTGGCCGAATACCACCGGAATACAGCTGGATCAATTACTACACCTTCCTGTAATGCATGAGTAAAAAAAACCGAAAAATGGAGGGAAAATACTGAAGTTCAAACTAGTATAAAAAAATTCGTCGAGCAAATTAATTCAACTTGATTTCAAAATAGAAACTTATTGCTGTTAACATACAAAAGCCTTACGCTATTTTGTTACAGCATATTACGGAAGTAAAATATATTTAAAACTGAGACTACAATTTATTAAATTAACTAAGATTAGACTGCAAGAAATATGAAATTCTCTGACAAAGAAATTGAGAGCAATTTAGCTAAATAAATTTTTCAAAGAAAAGAATTACCCTATACTTAAAAGTATGTGGGTCATATTCTCGCCGAAGATATTCCTTCTTGAGAATTTCTTTTAAACGATATCGCCATAAGACAGCCTGAAAATTGCAGAAATTTCTGGGAAATAACGACAAAAGCATCAACAAAACTGATAAACCAAACTCCCCAAAAATGAAAAATCGAAAAATAGGAAATAACAGAAAATAAATGCTTCAATGAAAGCAGATATCGAAATATACAATGCATATGCAAGCATAAAGTTGCAGACAATATACTAAATATGAAATTCTTAATTCAACGACTCAAGGCAATGAAATACCAGCAACTTCTCGTAAGCTTCGAAAAAACCCTAACAATTAAAAGTAACTTTTTTCTCTTCATCACTGATGCCATAGTCTTCGCCAGCAATGAACTTCATTTTTCCATGCGTTTCAAAGTATCCCAATACCGGATCTTGCCAAAGCTTAGTGTTTGTCGGCATCTTCAACCTTACTATCGAGAACCGCATCTTGATCTTTCATACGATCTCACACCTGAATTATTGATGTAAACAGATAGCAGTAAGCAATACTTGGATTTATGCATCGTTTCAAAATTGAAAATAATCTATAACTTTTCTTTAAAATATTGTCGATACAATTAATCAATGCTAAGAGTTGTAGAAAACCTTCGAAGCATTTTTGAGAAGTTGGGATTGGAATTCCGACTGGTTAAAAGTTTTAATAATGTAAGATCATAAACTGTTGAAATCTAGAAATCTTGCAGATCTAATCTCATCGTTTTTTCGTCAAAATTAAATTTCAGTCGATCTGATCTCAACTATTTTTCACGATTTTAGATGATCTGATTTTCCTGTTTCGCATCAAATTGAAATCAAATTTTTCCCTCTATTGAAAAGCAATTCAAGATTTTTGAAAAGATCATAGAGTATTCAAATATTCCTCCTATTCTAGAAATATTCCAGTACTTTCTCCGGACTTACTATCCCCAACTCAGATGCAAAAACACACAAATTAAGCTGAACCGGCCTAACCAACACAACCATTAGAAAACAAACAAAAGTAAACATCACGTGCTCCAATTGGAATCAAAAAGTGACTCCGAAGTGAGACGTTATGAAAATGGAACAATCCGAGTGGGTTGACGGTAATAGAGATTGAGAAAATGAGCAAATAGTACAATCAGAAGTGAGAATTGAAATGAGAAGAAATTAAGAGATTGTTTCGATGATTTATTTTAAATTTATTCCGATCCATCGATGAAATGCGATGGAAAAACTATTTGTTAAAGGAAGGATCATTTTTTGAACAAATTTAAAAAATTAGCTCGATAAGATAGGCAGCAAATGTTTTGAAAGAACAAAAATTGTCAAAGATAAAATATTACATTCGAATATATCAGAAATTGTATTCCTGGATATATCAGAAATTGTATTCCTGAATTATAGCATCTTGATTATCTATGTTCAAAATGCTATAATACAGCATATTATCACATAAAATCGTATCACCGAAATGGAAAAAATGGATGAGTAAATTCCAACTGATTGGCTTTATTATCATACTGAATAAATCATTTTCATTGATCATCAGATCGACAACTTATTGTTTGTAATGGTTTTTATGCATAAAATTTTTGCTTCTAATATTTACCGTTTCCAATATTTTTGGGATGAATTTTTGCATAGCATTTTAATTTTAATTTTATTTTGATCAATCTCCCCACCGAATATGTCATCTCCGAGCCAGAAGATCTGAAATTACCAACTTTTGCTAAAAAATCATCTGCGCACGGAGCCCCTTCATTTCCTGGTATTGGAGAATTACTTGTGAAATATGGCGCATTTGGTATGTTTAATTTCAAATTTACTTATGATATTGAATTTCAAAATCTTTCTTTTAAAAAACTCTTTGTTAGTTTAATGATCAGATACGACATTTTAGATTGATTGAAGATTTGAGGGTGAAATTGGCCAAAAAAAAAAAAAGTTTGAAAATCTTTGAGAATGAAGGTGAGGTCCAAATTAGTGTTATTCGCAACTGGATTAGTGCTCCGCCAAGCGATTAATTTCTATTGCATAATAATATTTAATAATGATTTTGCTACTAAAATATATTATCATTTTCATTTTAACTCAGTTTATTTATTGTAATTCATAGATGTTAAATATGAGACAATAATTCAGTTTTAGAAAAAAAAAGTTTTGAACTTTTATCATGAATAGTTGATGATGACAGTGATAAAGGATGAATCTGATAACAGATGACACGCCAATCGAGCTTAAAATTCAAAATGATATGATTCATTTATTTACTTCACAACGGTATGGTCCGTTGATTTTTTGATATTCATTTCGAGATATAATAATTTGCTCTAATTAAGCAAATTTTCTTAAATTACATCATATCCAATTAAGTTTACTAAAACTGAAAAATAAACGAAAATATCGGAGAAACATTAATCGAAGCATGAATTTCTCGAATTCATTTGCAATTTCGTTTAATTATTTATCATCCTTCTGTTGTTAGTAACTTCATAGTTTTTCCATTCATCCGGCTAATTTATTAACATTGGATGCTTTGACATAAATTGATTCGGAATTTTATGCATAAAACAGATGTAGAGCTTCCAATAATTTATACTTCAGATGCACATCTGGTATCGCAGAAGCAAAAAAATAATCCAAATATTCTTCAAAATTTTAACTTTCCAAAAAAAAAAAAAGACCAAATAATAACTAAATATTTCCTTTTCATGTAAGTAGTATTAAACTTTCCAGAAAATTACACGATCCAATGAATCCGAATACTTTGGCATTTTTCCTTCATCAGAAAGTCATCTAAATTTTGCTTTAAGCTGAATTTCCGTGATGAAATGACAAGCGTTTTTCACTTGAAATATGATGTCATGTATATTTCAATTTTGAAATTGAAATTTTTGACAATGAGAAATTCAATAATGAAAGCTACAAAATTGTCCTTAGCTAAAAATATTGAACATTTTATTACTAATATGAAAATTTAGCAATGCTGAATTTGTCGGAGCAAATAATTTTACAGCCAGAGAAATAATAAACCTCACTGCATTCTAAATATCCAGTTAATTAATTATATATTTGAAACTGTCATTAATTTATTCTTTAATGATACTTTGGGATGCTAAATTTCATTTTTTATTTTCAAATATATATTTTTTAATCATGCAAGTCGTTGGATAGAGCAAAACCATGCAATGTCAATTTCTGAAAAAATATAATTTTTTCTTTTTTTTTTTTGGAAATTACTAAAATTTTGGATTTTCGCTGCAGTAAAATATAAAATAAGTAAATAATTTAAATTGGAAGGTGATATCGAAAGACAAAAAATAGGATTTTGTAAACAAATTCTTATGCTCAATATTTGATAAGGTTATTAATGCAGAACTAAATGATAATGATTATGGATGTATTGGAATTAAATCATATTGAAATTCTTATCTTTTGATTTATAATTCTTTCACCTATAAATGACCTTAAGCTAAAATAGCCTTTGGATAAAGTAATTTGAATCATTTTCTGATTATTTCATCTTTCGTCTTGTTCGTATGATATCAATAATCAAAATTTGAATATTACTCATTTTTCGTTTTATTTGCTTATGAAAATTTTATGGAAATAATGTGAAAATTGTCTCAGTTGATCAATTTACTGATATCTAATAATTTAATAATATTAGTTTGATGGTATAAAATAAATTCAACAATTCAACATGCATGCATAAATCATAATGCGGGAAAACGACAGACAAACCGGAAAAAGATCCCAGTGTTAAACTAATTTTGAACTTCGGGAATTCTTGAAACACTTTTGGAGAAATAGTTCAAATTAGAAAATTTATACATCAATAATTATAATTATGCATATCATTTTTGCAACTTAATAGGAATTAAAAATTTCCGATCATAACGATCATTTTGTAAATAACTGAACGAAGTTCATTCAAGATTGTCTAAAAAATTTCTTAAGCTGAAATCAGCATCAATTTTGTAAGTTTCAGAAAAATCTTTAAACAAAAATTATGCAAAAAAGAAATCTGTAATATCTAAGTTATCATACTGTTTCGAAAATTTTGAATCGCTTCTTAAAAGATGCTGAATTTGCAAAAAAAAAAAAAAGATTCGATCTATCAAATTAAACAAAGTTGGGCCTCGTTAATGACAATTGCTGATTGTTTTGGCTTTTTTTTTATTTTTAAATTCAATTTTTATTTACCATTTTTCTACTTAATTCTTTAAAACAGTGATTTAGTAAAATTTAAAATTTAAAATTACCACGAAATGTCCCATCATATGTATTTACTAAAGCGGAAGTAAACATTTCATTGTGATTACTAATATTTTCACTAACAATTATATACTACTAATTCGTATATACAAACAGAATTCGTTGTGTTGCTAAGATAGATTGACATTTAGTTTGTTTACCTTTTGTGAATCATTTCACTTCAATTCTCATTTCAAATATTTGCAACTTCGAATTCAACTTTTTTGTTGCCAATCCTTTCGATGAAACAGTTTAATTTAAATTAAAATTTTTTCCACATCCATTTGAATTCTAATATTCAACACACATACTCAAACTATCGCATTTTTCTTTTGTTCGAATGACCAATTTTGGAATTGATTGAAAATATTTAAAAAACTTTGTAGACAAGAAAATTGTTAATCTGACAATCAACAAGGAAATGATTAAATATATAATTTATTACCTATTTTTTTCTTCCTTATAATGAGCAGGTAGACAAAAATGACAACTGTTGGCTGAAATTTTCCATCATATAATTATTTTCGAAATTGAATTTTCACCTGATATTTTGTCTCTGTTAAAGTTTAAAAAGTATATTTGTATCATATTTTGAATAGAAATTAAAATTTCCAATATTAGCATTTCGTTTAACTGAATGAACATTAATATTGAAATGAACATTAATATTGAAATCGTTGCAAAAATTTGCGAAATTCGGTTTTTTAACGAAATTTTTTATTTAAAGACTTTTTGGAATATTTTTTGTTTTTTCCTTTATCTTTTTGCATATTATTCTCTTAATACTTAATTCTTCATTTACATATTTTTCGACATCTATTGGATTATTTAATTCAGCCATTTAAGCTTCGTTTCGGGAAATATCAAATATTTGCTGATGTCCGAATTTGAAAACTCATTTGTATTCATTTAAGTCATTTCGTGATCTTTTTCTTCCTTCTCTTTCATTTCATTATCTTTCATATCAATCAACTTGATAAACTTATTTTTGAGCAATAATCGAAATGCTGAACTCAAATTTCTTCCTCTTTCTATAAATTCCAAAAGTTTCGTCTCATTTCATTTCTGAAAGCACAAAATTACTTACTTTCATTTCTTACCCCGCTTTTTTGACGATTTTACATTCTCCAAAACAGACATCTTTGCAATCACAAATATGAAAGATAAAAAGGAACTTTTCTTAAATTTCCTCTAACTATTGCCAATTTTTTCAAGATTATGCTATTAATCGTTAGGAAAGTATTATATTCACTTAAAGAAATCTTCTAAGAGATCTCAAAACGTTATGTATCAAGTGTATGTGATAAGGAACCGTATTGTTTATTGTATTGTATCTCTATGTTACAAATCAATTATCTTTCCTTTTTATCATTATTTTGTTATCATTTTATCAATTGTAATTAACCGTTCATTCCCTTAGATCATGATAAAATTCTTTTTTACTCATTTCGGAATGCATCTCTATTTCTCAAGTTTTTATCATCTTCGCCGTTAAAGGTTCAAAGTTCAAAGTTTTTCACCATGAATGTATAAGCTATTGGAAGTTTTTTTTTTTTTTTTTTTAACCAAAATCCATATATTTCTTCGAATGCCGGAATTGACAACTATTTCGTGCTATTTCCGGAAAAATAATGGAAATAAGGCAACAACGAATCAAGCAGAAACAAAAGTCTACTTAACTAAATGTTGGAAATGACGATATTTGTTATTTCAGCCTTCGTTTTGCATTATTTTAATCCAATTGTCCTATTGGACGAGCACTTTAGATTTAGCCAATAGTCTTGTCCAAAAATTCTTCCTACTTTTTCTTTTTTTTCTACGTCAACATTCATTTTATGCGCTCATCTTCACTTTTTATAAAAATCATGTTTGCTTATTCGAAACTTTCCATTCTATTCCTATTGAATCATTAAGTATCGTATATTTCCGCACGACTTACTTCATCATTGCAATTATTTTCTAATTTTTTTGTTTGTTTAATATTTTCTTTTCTATTATTTTCCAGTTTTTAAGTATGTATTTTTAAGTATGTTTCAACTCTTTCAAACAATTCATTTCTCTTCGAAAGCATAACATTTCAATTTCATACTTTTGCTATTGATGTATAAAAACAGTACAAATTATATTATTTTTCTTCCATTCTCTCCATCATTGTTGCTACTCTCAACTAAAATATGTTTACAATCTTGTCAATCTATTCTATGTTTAATTATTTGTGTCATATTTTTTTCTCACTTTTTCTGCCAATGTAACTTTCGCCATTCTTCAATAGCATTCATTTTCATCGAGCTTTGTTTAATTTATCTTTTTTTTTAAATATTTCTACATTTCATTTGAGCGAATCTTATCTTCATTTTCATTCTTTCGATAATCGATTCTTCCATTTCAACAAATTTTTAATTTCGTATAAATTCTTAATTTTCTCGCTGCTTTTTTTGTGCTTCTTTTTTTCCTTCTCCTTATTTTCCTCCTTTCATCCGATTTATCATTTCTTTTGAATTACCCATATATACATATAGCTGTGCATTTGTATGCGTATATTTATCAATTCATACTTATCTTCTTCATTTTTTGAACTTATCAATTTCATATCAGTAGAATATCGTGTTTCTGAAAATGACGAAGCATTTATTTTGATATCATTTATTTGTATCGATCAATACTGGCTCCTTTTTCTACTCTTATCCACATCCGAATTATTACAAATTATTGCTTGGCAGTTGTTCAAAAAATTTTTTTGTCTGTTTAAAAAAATAATTATAGTTTTGCAATCAATTTAACATCAAATGTCGAGAAATTTGATACAATCCTCGCTCACCTGTATCATATTATAAACTTAGCGAGTTTCAATGATCTTCATGGATAGCTGCTAAGTTGTTATTCTTCATCTTAAGGACAAGATTACTAACCGGTTCAAGGCTAGATTTAATATTCAACTTGATGATAACGTTATTATCCGAATAGAAAACTAAGAAGGTAATGATAATACGAATTGATTACGAAAGACTGGTACGAGATAATATGAATTTGATAACGAAGGATTGGAATTTGGAACCAGTTTATCGAAGAGCAAAATTTTCTTCCATCCAGTTAGATTATTTTTGCTAACCTTTGTTGATATTGTAAATTTTATCAATTACATACTTTATTCCCAATATTTTCTTTCCCTTTCACAGAAGTTATTCAATCTCAGCCAAAAAAAAAAAATTATTGTCATTTATATGATTACTTCCATCATTAATAGCCTGGTTGTTTACCTGANTAATAGCCTGGTTGTTTACCTGACAGAATTACTTCCATCATTAATAGCCTGGTTGTTTACCTGATAGGATTACTTCCATCATTAATAGCCTGGTTGTTTACCTGATAGGATTACTTCCATCATTAATAGCCTGGTTGTTTACCTGATAGGATTACTTCCATCATTAATAGCCTGGTTGTTTACTTGATTAGTTCAGGCACATATAATAATATCTCATCTAAAAGCATATCCATGCCTCACTAATTAAGTTTACTGCTTGAGCCAAATTTCATATTATTTCTTCAGTCTTAGCTTCCCCAAGGGTGACAGATGAATTGGAATGCAAATATATCCATTCTCTTTCATATCTAATCTATCAAATTTTCGTTAGATTTTTTTGCTTTGCATGATATTTCAGACTATATTTCTGTTTAATAGACTTCTTTGTTCTATGTAATTAGAATCTAATTAATTCGGAAAATGAAGGGAATTCATATTTCAGGCTGAATAGATTCATAAAAGTATCGATTATGATAATTTCGAGGTAATAAAAGCTCAGATAGAATGTGATACAGTATTGAAATGATGTAGTCTTCGAGAAGTCAATCCTTTTCGAAAATATCATAACTATGAAATTTATGACTAAAATATAAGTTCCATTTCTGGAAGGAATATCACTGGATCATTTAATCATTTCCTTGGTACATTATCCAAAATAGTAAAATAGCCAAGATAAGACTTCGAATACACAGCCAAGATAAAGATTTAGGACACCACAGGTTTTATCTTGGCTAATTTGGTAAATAATAATGAAATAAGGAGACATTTCAAATGACCAGTGTGATGTCACCAATTGTCTATAAAATGTCAATACTAGCTAATTCGATGGGACAAACAGAGATTAAATATACAAATATACACATACAGACAAGATCGATGTATAAATCGATTTTTTCCGCTTTTAATTCATTTTTGTCAACTTATCATCACNNNGCTACTACTACTACTACTACTACTACTACTACTACTACTGCTACTACTACTACTACTACTACTACTACTACTGCTACTGCTACTACTACTACTACTACTACTACTACTACTGCTACTGCTACTACTACTACTACTACTACTACTACTACTGCTACTACTACTACTACTACTACTACTACTACTACTACTGCTACTGCTACTACTACTACTGCTACTGCTACTGCTACTGCTACTGCTACTACTACTACTACTACTACTACTACTACTACTACTACTACTACTACTACTACTACTACTACTACTACTACTACTACTACTACTACTACTACTACTACTACTACTACTGCTACTGCTACTACTACTACTACTGCAATTGTTAAACTGCTGTTTGTTATTTGATGACAAAGTCTTTACTTCTAAAATTATGGAAATTCGATTGTTTTCATTGCAATTGTTTTATTCTATTCCAATTCCTTTATTTTCTCTTTTCAAGAGCTATCTTTTTAGCAATTTCTTGTGACAAATAAATTGTTATTTGGAGAAGATTAAACTTATCATTTTGCCAGATAGAGTTGACAAGATTGATAGCACAGATAAAGTTTGCGTTACTGAACAAAACACTTGTTTACAACAATCATCGATTCTTTCGCATGATTCTTTCATTCTTTAAGCGGTAAATTATTTTTATTTATTATTAAAATAGATGCTTTTGTTTATTATTCAATAAGGATGAATGAATGATTATGACTCTTAAACTTTGTACAAATATTAATCTTGCTTAATTTAAAAAAAAAAAAAAAAATGTAAAAGTTTTCAATTCTAATCGAAATTTTTAACAAATTTTTTTTTTTTTTAATGTGATTAGTTTAATGATTTTTTGATATTTAATGATACTTCATTGAAATTCAAAATTTTTGCTTAACAAAATGGTGGTTAATATGGAATGAATAATTATCTACCAAAAACTAATTTTTTAGCGAAGCCGGAATTGTGACGGAAATTTTAAAATTTATGAATGATATTTATGATGACATCATTTTGTCAAATTTATATATATTTTTTTTTCTAAATTTTTGGACTGAAATTTTTCGATTCTTTAAATTAAGACAAATTTTTTTATATGCCATCGAAAAATTAGGTTTTCCATTTAGATGTCTGAAAGAATGCTATTGCTTGAAAAAAAGTTTTTTTCTTTTTTTTTTGTTCAGTTTTCTAAATTTTAAATATTATTCGTTATCCAGAATCATTATATCGTTCGATAATGAATGATTTTGATGTTAAGGCATATTTTTCGATGGACTGAAAAAATTTTTTTCAACGAGAATTCATGAGAAAATTTGTAGAAGTTATCTGATTTGATTATCAATCAATGATCTTCTTTCACATTGTGCTAGTCCAAGAAGATAGAAATTTTTGGTTTCATTTCCTCATCAGAGAATTATTCAATTTCAACACCAGAATTATCCAATTTTTTTTTCTTTTTAGACATTCCGCTATGTAAAAGTGCAAAATTGATTTTCAAAAAAAAAGAAAGTTTGAAAAAGTTGTGAAATATTTTTCCTTCTTTTTGATATTTAATTTCACTCAAATGACAAGTTATTGCCATTTTACGGAGAAATTTTTGACTTTTCGATGGAATTCCAAAATTAGGAAAGATTTAGACATGATGAAATGTGAAAAAATCCAGCCAAAATTTACGAATCAGAAGAGGAAAGAAGATATTCATGAGCAAAGCAAATCCTTTCATGGTCTGGAAATGAAATGGATGAAAATGAGAAGATTTAAAAAAATTTTTCAACAATGATAATTTCAGTAATCGAATACTCCCTTCATCTCTGGCAGTGAAAAAAAAAAAGAAAAAAAAAAAGAGCCATCCATCTATTCATTTTTCATCCTTTAACGGATTCTTACCGTCTTTTACAAATATTCCAATGATTGAAATAAAATTTCATCAAATTTTTCCTCTTTTCCGGTAAAATATTTCAATGGGAAATTTTGAATTCAATTAAATGATTCTTTTAATTAACTCATGAAATCACAATACCTAGGAGTTTTTTTTTTTTTAATTAATTAATTTATTGCATTTAAAAATACATGTCACATTTTCTTTTTTTTTTTTTTTTTTTGTCGCATTTCATCTTTTCATTGCGATGATGACAGCGAATTTCAGAATCTACTTGGGGAAGAGAAGATGTCAGACGATGATTATATTTAAACAGTTTATATCTTGATACAAATAGGAAACTTTTTGAAAAAAATGCTATTATTGATTTTTCTGAAAGCTTCAAATATTTCCCATTATTTATGGCCGATTTTTTCTTTTTTCATATTTAATTGCAATGCTTCCACTTTTATCGATTTATTTTTCTTTCTCACATTTTGCGCATTCGCATTTGGTTAGAATGGCCATTGTTTGACTTTTTTTTTTTTTCTTTTAACGATCCTTTTTCGATTTTTCAAGAACATATCGGATTGGGGAAGTTTGCTCGGGACAGTTGATTAACTGCCATTGAAAATGTTCTGGTCATTTTAACTTTTAAAATATTCAACAAATCAATCCATGTTTAAATTTCTCACTTCTATCTCTACGAATATTTCAAAATCACAATAAACTTTCTGTTTATTCATCAGTTTTTTTTTTTTTTTCGTTCTTTTTCGATTATAAGTTATAAATTCTTTTTTTTAAGTTTTAAAATTCGATAAGTTATAAATTTTCGTCCTTTTATTATTATCTCGTACTACTCAACTTCATCAGTCGTGACTTTTCATTATTGATAAATACAAAAGTTAACCTGTTTCTGATTTTTTGACCCGTAATTTTTGTTTCAAATATAGATTTTTCCATTTCTAAGATTTGTCCATATATATATCTCGATATAGCTTTGATTAATTCATTTGATCAATTCATCAAAATTTTCAAAAAGCAACATTTTCAATAAATCCGCATGATGTGGACAGCCTGAAAAATATTCCTCTGCTATTTGTTTGATCTTTTCATTTTAGAATTGTTTTTGAATTTTCATCCTAGAATTTTCCTCAACCTTCAGTCGTACAAATTTCAGATGGTATAATATAAAATATATGCGTTGATTCATCAGTGTTTCGTATTATTTTATTTTTTATCAGTCTGTTTACATATTTAATCATTTTAACTGTCCAAAGCCAAATTTCTCACTTTTTCTACTTTTTCTTACGATTTATAAACAAATTTTTTATGGCAAAATTTTCGGAAATAATTTGCTAATCCAAACAAACGGGCAAAAATTACTTTTTTTTTTCTATCATTTTTTAAAAAATTTCATTTTTCCATGGCAGTCATAATTTTTCGAATTCTTTTTTATTTTCAAAATAACCATTACTACTTGAAATCATTTTTTATAAAATTTTTTTTTCTTTTTTATATTTTTGTAGAAATTTGTGTTTTTTCAAGTTAGGAAATGAAAATTATATCCAATCGGTTATTTGGAAATCAACAAGTACATCGATATAATTCAATTTAATTAGTTTTCGCATTCGAGAAGTCTTCGAATTTGAAGAATTGCAGTTATTCCATACTTCAATATTTTAATTTTTCATTTCTATTTGAAAAAACCAATTTTTCTGTTCTCTTCCTGGATATAATTTATCACATAATTCATAAATGAAGATGTAAAGAGTCATGCAATTATTGGATTTCATCATTTGCTTGAGAAGAGGATCGCAACTATTTCGATTCTACTTCAGAAGAATCGCAAATAATTCAATTATGAAATATTTTAGTAATCGTCTACTTGAGAAATATCGTAATGCTATTTCAGTATTTTTTTGAACAAATTTTCATTATTTTAAAGAGGAAGTATTTTTTATTGTTGTCAAGTTCCATCTATATGAACATATGATTTATAAATTTGTCTCAGTTACGACTCAACTAATCAGTCAATTTCTAAAATAATCATTGCATTCCGTTAATAATTTGTTTGATATCTAGAAATATTAGATGATGTATGCTATATGTGTGTGTGTGTGAGAGATAATTTTTTGAGTTAATGAGAAAATAACTGAACATTTGTATTTCAAGTTGCGATGTTGCAATGATACGATGACGACGAGACGATAATGATGATGATGATGAGATGTATCGATGAAATTTGAATGAAAAATTGAATCATCCATCAATACATTCATTTTACAATTGCTGCTATCAGTTAGTGATGATTGGATAGACGATGTTATCTATTCTATACTCACAACATTTTATCATTTTTTTTTTTTTTTTTTGTTTTCGCTTCCAATCCTATTTGGCAATTTTAAAACATCTGGTTATTGATTATGAAATTTTTCTTTTTTTTTTTTCAATTCTACTTAACGATTTTAAAATATTTGGCTATTGATTATGCGATTTTTTTTTCTTTTTTTCTCTTTTTTTTTGGCGGTTTTAAAATAATTTGATCATTGTTTATGATTTTTTTTTTCTTTTTTTTTTTCAATTTTGACAGTTTCGAAAAGAATTTTCTTTTCCTATTATTGCAATTAAGATTTGAAATTAGTTTGATAGCTAAAGGTAAGAATGAAATTGGAAAAGATTGATGATAAATAAGGGAAGAATTTTCTCGAAAGAAACAATTTTTTGAAATCCATAAATTATTTCATGCGCAAGATTTTTTCAATCCTCATTCACTATCGCTTAAAGTTATCTCCCCAAGGAATTTTGAATATTAAAGAAAAAGCAACTTTGTAACTAAGTTTTGAATACGCAGATATTGCACTGGGAAATATCGGTAGATTTCAGGAATTTTATGAATTTCTCTCTTTTTTTTTTTATCTTCTGTTATCTTTACTAGGCATTATTATCAGCTTAAATCTATCATATAAATGTGCAAAGATAGCGGAACAGATGGAATAAAAATAAATGATAGTTTTTTTTCTTCCTTTTTTTTTTTTTCTTTTTGGGAAAATATCTGATAACAATGTTTTTATGAATTTTCTAAACATTCGTAATTCTTATTTGCTTTCTAATATCACTATCATTATTCGTAAAGTTTTATCATCACTTCATTGCACTAACAAAGTTTTATCTCAAGTTCCTTGCATTAATAAAATTTTATCACCACTTTCTTGCATTAATAAAATTTTATCACTAACTCGTAAAATTCTACCTCAATTTATATCATTAAACGATAAGAAATACATTTTTAGAATATATTTTGTGCAACTTTTTTAGATTTATTTGAATAAATTTTACTTCATAATATCTTTTTTGTAAGAATGAATTCCGCCCATTTTTTTTTTCTCAATTAATTAAGTAATTCAGTTTGAGCTAAATGTTAACTGAATAATTTAAAATAAAGATATGAATAATGACTTGAAATATAGTTGAAATAAGTTTTATTTATAGTATCTTTTTTAAGAAAAAAACAATTAAAGAATTCCATGGAAAATTTGCGCAAAGAAGATTAAAGCATATAAACTTTAAAATTAAAACCTATCTTAGGACATTTCCTTAAACTCAGCCAAAAATGTTCATTTTTTCCAAGTAAGGTTCAATTTTTAGATAATCTGATTGGAGAGCTGTAGCTTGCAAACTTCCTCAAAGTTTTTGAATTTAGCGCGCTAAGTTTGATTCTCCAACCTGTTCTCCACTTTTGTCAGGTGTCACTTTACAATGGGCTATTTTCAAATGTTATTTTCCATCTTTTTCAAGTTTTAGAAAGTCATTAAATTTAAATTCTTCAATTGCAATAAAATTTTATTCATCCAATAAACGACTGATAAGAATTAGTAGATGAAATGTGCTAACATCATCAATCAGAAGATTTAAATGATTATTCGTTATCAGAAACTTATCATTTATCGTATTAAGCCAGCAATTTTCTACCTACTTATTGATATATTTGTCGAAATATATTTATTGAATTGTATTGAAATATATACTGTGCTGAAATCAAAGTACATTTTGCGTTTCAATGTCATGTCTTTTCATAAATTTCTAAGAAAAATGAATTTTCAATAATTTTCTTTAATTTCAGTAATGTTTACTAATTACATTCCCGCCATGGGCGATCTCGATTAATCTTGGTGACATTTTACAAGAAATATTTCCTATAATTATGTGCGGTGAGTATTAATATGAATTTTATTATACTTTCTATTATATATTCAATCCATTTTCCTAATTTATATAGAGATTTCACTAAAGAAGAAGAAGGTGAAAGAAGCTTAATTAGATTATTTACATGAATCTGATCGATAAATTGAATTATAAGGAAGCCTCGAATTTAGTGAAAAAGTTTATAAATTTCGGACATTGTTAATTTCTAGCATCATAATGATAAGTGCTTAATAGAAATAATCACTGATAGTAAATAATCTTTTGTCATATAATACTTTATAATTCAACAATTAATTCTTATCACTCATGTTATTGTTATTTGATAATCTCAGTTTTTTATTGATTATCGAACTGTATAATGATTTCAATAACTTTATTTTTTACTTTCGATAACTTTATAGCTAAAATTCCCATAAGTGACTTAACTTGTTAATCCAAGCTTGAAATATCTATTAATTAGTTAAAATATATTAATTTGTGCCATTGTTAAAATTGCTTCTTCACTTAAATTTCATCTTTAGTGAAAGGATTGTTATACTTGATTCCTTTCGTTTTTTTTTTTCTTAATTTTTTTTACAAAAATTTTCCAAAAAAATTTAGATAATGTAATAAAGTAACTAAGGATCAATAATTTAATGTTATTCTTAATTTAGATAGAGTAAGATCATAATTGTTGGTGATGATGCTTTCACTGCCATGATGAATAATATCCCTCAGAAGTTTTATTGGTTCCAGAAGAATTTCTAAAGCTAAAATAAGGAAACAGAGAGAAGTGAAAAGGTTATCGGAATAAATTTCAGAAGCTTTATCAAAGCTGAAATATTCGCGATTTCGTCACGTATATTCTAAAAGTGTACGACGTAGTGAATGGTACGACACGGGACCGGGACATGGATTAGCGGTAGCCGCAAATCCGAAAATGATCGCATTGGCGATCGATGTTCCTGCTGGTGGTGTTGTTCAGGTTGCGAAATTATGTCGTATGGGTCGAGGACGAATGGAATTGGGCAAAATTAAAGATCATGAAGTATGCTTATCAGTTAGAATTTAGAATCTTATCTCTTTTATTGTCTGAAATACTTACAATTAATGATAAGTATTTAATCAACTTTTATTGCTAAATTTCTCTTATCCACTTAGTATTCGTCCTTGTTCAGCATATATGTTCTAAAAATCTTTTTCAAATACAATAAATAAAGTGTAAATTATCCATTTATTGTTAAGGAAAATAGTGATCGAGAAATCCTTGCTTTTTTTTTAGTGGTTTTAATAAAATTTAAATTATTGTTTATTTCAGGGTGCTGTATGTGATGTAAAATGGAATCCTTTTAATGATAACGTTTTAGCTACTGGATCTCATGATGCTACAGTTCGAATATGGCATATTGATGATATGCTAAGAATTCGGTTATTAATTTTCGTTTCTGATGAAATTTGACAATTATTATTAAAAGAATTTAAAATTAAAAAATGAAAATTTCGATGATTTATTTCTTTTTTGTAATACGAACTTTTTAATTGGATAAAAGAAATATTGCAGGATGCATCCAACTTTTGCTTGCCGAAATTTTCGGTAATTTAGATAATCTAGATAATTTAATAATTTAGCTAATAGGTATTATGAAACTCATTAATATTTCTATCTTGTAAATTATTCGAAATCAAGTACACAGAACACTTATAAATATGCAATATTGCTATATTGTATTTAAATTTCATTAAATCGTTGCCTATGGAATGTTACGGAAAAAAAATGTTTAATCCAAAGATAGGAATTTTTAATTTCATCAGAAGTTACTTACTGATTATTGCACAAATATGTTAAGCCTTTAATGAAAATGTAATGCTAACAATTTTGGACTGTTTTAATAAAGATCAAGTTTATTTTTCTGGCTGCCAAGAATAGATTTAATAGGAAATTAGAAACTTAATTTTTATCAAAATTATAGTTGTTTGCGAATATCCAGAGCACATTCGCGTCGCGTTCATACAATTGAATGGCATACGACGGTTGATAATGCGGTTTTTTCGGCTTCATTAGATGGTCGAGTAGTGTTATGGAATATTGAAACCGATGATATTGTATATAGAATTGAAGATTGCAATGCTGTTTCAATGAGCTTAAGGTTATTTATTTTTTCCTAATTTTTAAGGAAAACTTTTGCGAGAAAAGATTTATATAACTATAATGAAAAATAATTTGGAATCATTGATAAATGCGATTGTTCTAGTTTCAAATTTAAATTCTTACAATATATCACTATTCATTCTTTTTTTAGAACCATACTGACTGTCTTATTTTCAAAATTTAAGTTTTCCAGTAGAAAAAAAAAAGATATTTCTAATACAGGATTAATTAAAATATATTTATGAATAGATCTCAATTTTGAATATACGATTGAGATATTGAGGGAGATAGTTCGTCATTATTTATAAATTTCGGAAGATATTTATCAGTTATCAGATTTGCTCATAATCAAAATACTTAAATTTATACTTAGAAGTAATAAAGGTAGTATGGTTCCAAAAAAATGAATATTGTTATACTCAAAGAATTTAACTTTGAAAATAGGATAGTTAGTAAATTCCAAAAAAAAAAAAAAAGAAGAATAATGGTATATACAAAGTAAGTGTTATAATTTTTAAATTTTTTTTTTTTAAATTCTGAAATTATACTGATGATTCCATATGTATAATTTCAGCTACAATTGTTCCGAATTTGTGATAGCGACTAAATCGCATGAATTATCAATTTACGATGCACGTACGGGTGAAAAACAACGTAGCACACAACTTATTCATGATGGTAGTATGCTTTCACGAGTTTTATTTTATGGAATTCCGGATGCGAGCAACAATGAACGTATTATAACAACTGGTAGTTCACGGAGTACTCGACGGCAATTAGCAATTTACAACTCTCGATCTTTGGATGTACCGTTAACTGTTGTTGATATCGATGGCGGATCTGGTTTTCTCATGCCTGTGATTGATAATGATCTCAATTTGTTGTACATTGCTGGAAAGGTCAGTTCAGTTTAAAACTCAATTTTCAGCTGAATACAAATCACTTCAAAATTTTTTCAAAATTCAATTTTCAATTGGATAGAAAATCATTATATGTTCGAGCATTTTATTAAAATTTCTAAATTTATATATTTGAAAATTCAATTTTGATAACGTTCTGCCAATCTTCTAGGGTGATGCCAATATTCGATTTTATGAATTATTAGATGAAGTACCATTTATATCATACTTAAATGAATCTTCCGGTTCCAAAGCACATACAGCGGTATGTCAGCTTCCTAAGCGTGGTCTCAGTGTATTACAATGCGAAATTATGAGGATATTTCGAGTAGATGCTGAACAACTAGTTATTGAACCATTGTCGTTCTTTGTTCCGAGAAGAGTAAGTTTCGAATCTTGAAATGATTATTTCTTACTTTTTAAAAATATCACGTTGGCTGTAAAATTTAATGATCCAGTTAGATTATGAAATTTTTCAACATAATTTTCTATTTTTCTTCTTTCTTCTTTTCTTTGTTTTTTTTTTTTTTTTTAATTTAGAGGGCTGTTAAAGTGCTCAGATAATAAACAAGATGAGTTGAAAAAAAGAGATATTTGCTGTAGCTACGAATATCAACAAAAGTTTTCTGTTTTTCATTTGTTTACTGGAAGGAATAGCTTTTCTTCGTGCTGGTCTGCTCTTTATTTCTTTTCAGTTTCTTTTTTTTTTTTTTTTTTTTGGATTCGAGTTAGGAAAATTACAATTTTCAGTTTTTAATTAATTTTTAGTTATTTTACTTTGATCATTTTTTTTCTTCTTGAGAATAGTGAAAATTGCTACAATTCCAAGATACCTTTGAATTATCAATTTACTTTCAAATATTGCTGAAGCTCAAATTTTTTTATTTATTCAATCTCCTGAATTTTGTTACATTATCAGTGATAAGAATACCAATCTTGTAGTTATCGGCTCTTCTCTGTTAAGTGTATACTACAATTTTATACAATATAGACATGCGTCATAGCTTACTAACTTACCACACTTAATAAAATCTGAAAGGGAGCAGTTGATTCGGGATCGATCTCATATTTGGTTGATTGAAACTTTCTTAATTATAATGTCGGGCCAAATTTATTTCGAATAATATTGAAAATTAACTGGACTTGGCCACGCGAAGCACATCCGAGTCCAGCTAATCTATAAAAATAAAAATGTAAATGTTCGTTTGTTCAAGTCTTAAATCCCCGGAAGTTTTTAAAAATACGCGCCTATTCGAATGCAACGTTGCATTGAAATTTCAAGTCAATCGGTGAAGAACTTGAAACATTGCGTAAAAACATCTACATTTTTTTAACGACGAACATTTACATTTTTATTTATTTAGATTTGTCATTGATGTGTCATTGAAAGTTATTGGCAATGTCTTTTATGCTTTGGTGAAGTTATTTCATTTTAGGCTGACGGATTCCAGGCCGATCTGTATCCGCCAACGCGGTCACCAACTCCGTCATTATCATTTCGTGAATGGTTAGCTGGTTTAAATCGTGAACCAATCATGCTCGAATTGAAAGATTGTCTGTTGAATTGTACAAACAAGCCAGTAACATTCGCTAAAGAGAGTAATCGGACCAAACTAAAAATTGCCGATGTCAATAATGATCGTAAATTCCGATTTTTATCGCAGGTACCACAATTCGATACATAAAATTGAAACTGCAAATCATATTTATTTCAAAATTAGGTGAAAGTTTTGCTAATAAAATCAAACTTACGATTTTCAGTGGTGGCTTAAAAATTATAGCTTAATTATTTATTTTAATTGTTGATGGGATTTTAAACATTCGGAATTCCTGAGATATCCTAAAGTGCAAATATTGTTGCAATTGAAATTGTTGATTGTAATCATTAATAAACTTATCAGTTCATCAAACAGAAAAGAATTATGCAGTAACCGCAGTTGTTCTCGTAATGTGTAATATGGATGAAGAAAGTAGAAGACTAAAGTATTTTCTAACAATCGTTTCTTATATTCTTGTTGTAAGCTTTGTAATGCTTTGAAGATTCCGAAAATTTAGTTAATGAAGGTCTTTCTTAAAATAAAAGGGGAAGAGAGAGAAAGAGAGAAAAAAGATAACTTCTTAAATTATTGTATTTCTTTTTCAAAAAGAGAAAAATGCGATAATTTTCCTGAAAACATAAAGTTTCAAATTGTTTGAACTTAAAATTCTTCTACTTTCTAAGTATATCGGTTTAGCAGTTTTTTGGATTAGTAAAAATGCTCTAATTTTCCAAAATTTAGAATTATTATTTTCTAAGTTATCGTTTTTTTTTTTTACTTGCTCACTTAATCGATTTTATTATTAGGTGACAAAACCTGATTATCGTGAAATAACAGATCGTGAAGATCGTGAAGAATTAATGAAGATTAAAAGGATTAAAGCAAAACTGGCAGCCGAAGTATCCGCAGAGGAAATTGATAAAGAAGAACATATGAATGGGTTGGTTATTACTCAAATTAAATCATTTTGTTATATCTTTAATTTAACCATTCTAGGTAGAATTTACGTGAAATTTGTTAGTTTATTTAGTGATTTCTTACTGATATTTCTCGCCTTAATTTTTATCCTTGTATCGTCAAATTTCTTCTTTTTTTTAAGAATTTTTAAACATCATTTTACAAAAAAGAAAAAAAAAGAAAGAAAATATTTTTAATGACTTCAGTTTTAATTCTATTTTTCAAATTGTGGTATGATTCGTAGTTATTTAAAAAAAAAAAAAAAATTGAAATTTTCTATTTTTTACTGTATTTTCTTCTTTTTTTTGGAGAAAAATGAATGAAACAAATGTTATACATATTGGAGAGGAAAATAACGAAAATGGAAATATGCCATTGTCATCTTCATCTTCAATCAACGAGAAAAATATTTCAACTGTTGCTACCGCTGTTGATGTTATTGCATTAAATCGTAAAAATTCTTCAACCAGTTCACGGATTACTAGTATTACCGATCGAAGTGCATCATTTATTTCAATCAGTTAGTTAAATTTTAAACTAATCCAAGTTTGTAATTTCGTTTTTGTCTATTTTTAGTCTTGGAATATACATTAGGCTCAGATATAAATCTTTCATTTTTTTTATATCGAAAAGTTAGCTTAAAGAGTTCATGCGTTGTTAATATTTTCATTTATTTTTCAAATTTTCGATATTGTTCCATTACTTATTTTACAGTAATTTCATACGTAGCCAATGAAGTTTCTGATAGTTTTAAACGATCAGTATTTCTTGATATTTCCTGTACCTTTGATATATAGACCAGAATTTAAAAATGTAGAAATATCTTTCTATTGTAGAATCGGGCACCGGTTTATCATCGAAGATCAGTTCAACACCAAGTGTTTCTTCAGACACCTATTCCATTAATCAGTGTAATGAATTATTAATGAAACAAAAAAAACAGCATAAATTATCGACGGGACAAAAATTTAGTAATGAAAATGATAAACCTAAGAATCGAAGTAGGGTTGATGATAATGAAAATGGTAAACTTAAGGATCACAGGCGAAGTGAAGATAATGACAGGTAAATGTTTAGAATCTTTTATATGCTTTTTTTTTTTTTGCAATTTATTAGGTTTTAAATTTGCAAAATTTACATAGTTTGAATATTAGTTACTATTATTTCATAGTTTATTTGCACATCAGGCATCATATTTATAGGAATTATTGTTTTGAGTAAAGTTAGGTATAATAAACAAATTTGGTAAGTGATAAAAAAGAGAAATTAATTAGCATTGTAGATCAATACAAAATATTTCGTTATCATATTCGGATATTTTTAAGTATTGAAAATTAATTATCAAATTTATTCGATTCAACTTACTAATCGTTCCAGTAGTCGTAGTTGTTTTTCGGAAGAAGCGGTGGTCAGTGTTTTGAAAGAAATGGAAAATGAGTTGCGGAAATGTCGAAATAGATGTGAACAATTGGAAAAAATTGTTCATTTGCAACAGGTTGAAATGTTTACAAAGTTCTTGCATAAGTTTTCAATAGATTTTTCAAATTCAGTGTCAGTTTTAATAATTATATTCAATAATTAACAATTTATTCAATAATTCTTTTGAGTATTATAATCTATCAAAAAAATTGTTGCATGAATATAACATTGCAAATTTGCATGCTTCTCTTATTTATAGTTATATCATTTTGATTGATATACTTATGTATCACTTTGAGATTTAAAGTTTTTATATAATTCATGTTAAAATAGACCAAAATCAATATCATCATCGAATTATTTTGTTAACGAATTTTGTAAAACTTTCTCATACATGTATCTTGTAAATTAATAACGATAAAGTTTGAAGATCATTAGTTTTTGATATTTTTTTAAACTCACTTTTTTCTAAAGAAAAGAATAAGATCACTTATTAATTCGTTAAATTTAATCTTCTTATTTCTGAGATATTGAAGAAATTATTGAAAGTTTATCCTTCAACTAGTTGGAAATGATATGATAGTCAAAAAAGAAATTCAAAGTACTTTTAAATTTACTTCGAAGATATATTACTTGATACTAATGGCGTGTCCAATACTAGGAACTGATGGAAGATCGAGAAAGGAATTACTACTAAGAAAAATAATAAACCATATTAACTTTTTTTTTTTGGAAGTATTTATTTATTTGTTTTTGACTTAATTTACTCAAACCTTCATTTTTACCAGTAATCTAATGCTTGCAACTTAATCTTATTTTTTAGTGGTTTTGTTTGAAATTGCATTTATTTCTAATCCACTTGTAAGAAAAAAATCAACCTATCATTATTTATTAGTATCTCAAATAATGAAAAGTATTGTAATATTACAAGCTTTCTAGAAGCTTTTAGATTTCGTAGAATTCCTTGTTTCTGCAGTATAATTTTATTTTATTTTATTTTTTTTTAAATATTTAACAATATCTTTTTCGTTTCTTATATGTTATGATTCCTACCTTCGATTGAAAAATCATCTTCATATTCTAAATACCATTTTTGCATATCAAAAATTTTGGGAAAGTGATATTTATGAGAATTGAATTTATATAACTTTTTAAAAAAAAAAACAAAAGCAATTGATGAGAAGCGAGGTTCTTGCTAAAATTCCTTGATTTATTACTTATGTTTTTATTTTATAATCAAATTATTTATTCATTTGATTTTCACGGATGTTTAACTCTACTTCCATTTTTATTTATTCACTCAAGTAAATAAGACAAGTAAGAAAAAAAAAAAAAAACCAAGTAAGACATCGATCATCTTATTTGCGTTATTTGTACTGTCGTATCTAATTGAAGTTTTAAACAAAATTTCAGCAAAAATTCTACCAAGCTATAATTTTAATGTGAAAATCAAACTCCTTCTTTGAACAAATTCAAACTCGATTAATCAATCTTAATCCTTTTTTTTTTTCAGCAAGATATCGAGAGTTTGCGATATGAAATTCATTGGAAAGATAGTCGAATCGATTTTTTGCAAGGTCAATTGCAACAATTGGATGTAACTCGTAACATTTCTCGATCTTCCTGATAAGAATAAGGATATTCTCCATCGTTGATTAATTTGAAATTTATTCTTTCATGTTTCAAAAGGGAATTTGTCGGCTTTAAAAAACATCTTATTTAAAGTTTAAATGTAAATATTTTCTTCTTTTTTTTTGAAATTTCGAAAGAAATTTATTCCATAAATTTCGGCTCTAAAAAGTATCTTATTTAAATTAGTTTCTTGATACTTCAGAAATTTGCTGGAAATTTTTAGGCTTAATTTCCCAAATTCTTTGATTTTCTGCAAATTGAACGAAATTGAGAATTATTCCAAAAATATTTTTTCTTAAATTTTATGCTATTTTTTATCCAAACTGTATTCATGTATATTACCGCTTTACTTTATGTAAATGTATTTTCTTTTTTTTTTTTTTAAATGCTAGTTTCCAATGATGCTAATGCTATTAATATGCTTCATTAATTGTTAGTGATAAGTCATTTTTGATAAATATGGAAGAGAGTTTTGAAATGCTAGATGAAGATCTATTGTTATTGATTATTTCGAGATTGAATCTGGCAAAGGTCTCTCTCTCTCGCTCATTGATTATCTGTGCGGGTAATTTCTTCCATATTCAATCATGAAATTTTTATACATATTTTATCTTTTTTAATATTTTAATTACAACTTCTCTTTTCTGCAATCCGATTAAAATTAATTTGTGAAAGAAGAAAGAACAAGACGAATCATATATAATTTTTAGAAAAAAAAATTCAAAAGTAATTCACGGAAGAATATTTCAATTTTTAGATTTTGCACTTGGACAATTCTAAAAAGATTGGATTTTTTATTTTTTATTTTTCTATTTTTTTTTTTTGTGAAAAAAAAATTGATAAATATATGATAGTTTAAAAAGTTGAATATATTTTTCGGATTTCAGAATAACATTGAAGAAGAATGCTAAGTTATTTTTGGATCAAATTTATATTGTTTCATTTTTTCAAGTTTTCAAAACAATTTTTCTCAATGATTTAGGAAAAAAAGTTTGTTTCCGATTAGTTTCCTTCATCTTACTGTTTATTTTTTGAAAAATGTTTATTTAACTTGCTTTCTTCGTGAAGAAATATTATTTGTGCATTTTTTTTTTTTGTGCTAGCTTTATAAGGAAATTTTTCCTGTAAATTTTGTATGACAATAAAGTTCAAGTTTTTAAAAATTATACAACCTATTTCTTCTGCTGATTGAACTGCACTTTTAAGCAGTAAACAAAACTATGGTTCAGGAAAAAAAATTTTTCGAATAACAAAGAATTATGATAAATTTGGGTCATCCATCTGATGGATTGAAAGATAAGCATGAGGAAAGGGTCAGATTTTGAATTTCGAATTTTGCATTGAATATTATTTATAAAAGTTCAATATATTTGAATTTAATTGTATTTCAATTGCACTTCAAATACTACTTCTTGATCAATCTTGCGAAAGTTACTTCTTAGCAAGATGAAGTGAATTTGAGATTCTTCCAAGCTGAAATGGTAGTATTTTTCCAGATATAGTATTTTATGTGCCATCTTATTAGAAAGTAGGATTTCAGATAAGTATTTTAAGGACAGTCTAATTTGCTAATTTAAGGACAGTCTAATTTGCTATTTTAAGGACAATTTAATTTTGCTTTTTTTTGAATCTATCATGATACATACCTATGTTATACAATTTTTGATAACAAAAATTTTCGAAATTTAGTAATAAAAATTGAAAATGCAACTGAATTCTGACAATCTTCTACTTATTGAGGAATCTGAAAATGATTGATTCAATCCTAAAACGAAAATCTTTGAATTTATCAGTAATATTTGTGGATAATCTGATTCAAATAAGTACCTATTTGAATAAACCTGACAGGTAGAAGGTATTTTTCGTACGAATAGCATAGATTCTTCTATTGAAAGGAATCCTTGATAAAAGGTCGAAAATAATTCACTCCTGGAGAAAAGGTGTAGTATTATTAGTAATTTGATCTTAGAAAATGTCTCTTTAAATCAATCTTTGATTATTTGGCCAAAAAGATATCAATTACGAAAACTTATGTCGAAATGTTAGTAAAGTATGGAAAGATTGAATAGTTTTACATTTCATCTGTTTCAATTTTCTTTTAATATTGCACTTGTTTTTAATAGTTAAGAAGAATTCTTGAAAATTTTCGAAATTCTAATTTTAAATTGAATACTTATCTCAAAATTCAAAAAAAAAAAAAAAATGATTAGGAAAATGATTTCTGTTATGAAATGAACGATTACTGATTGAATTCTTCCGGCATTCTGTTAATTTAATTGATCCATAACGATATTACTTTTATCCTTACATCGAATACGAATTTAAATCAAAAGTCTCAGGTAATAAACCTCAGGTATCTTTTAATATCTTAAAAATACCTCAACTGGGAATTTAAAAAAAAAAAAAAAAAGAAAAAGGATTTCCATTCAATCGATGGTATATAGTCTATTATTTTTGCACAGTTCGCAATATTTGTGGAACTTAATTTTCAATATCATAAAAAAAAGTATTCCTATCCTTTTTATTTCCTATTCTTTTTTTCACAAGTATTGTTATCGAAATTCAATTGAATTTAATATTAAAAATTTAATATATTTACTTATGAAAGTTTACAATAGCAAAGTTGAAAAAGTTTGACTATTCATCATGTTGACAATTGATAGCAACTCCATCAAAAGTCGATCACCACATTATTATCACTATCATTTTTATCAGCGAGATCGATAAGATCAATTGAAAATGTTTTTATTACTAATCTGTTCATCTAGTTTTTCCTTTTCGATTTTCGTACAATAGAAATAAAAATTCTATTAGGTAGAAATACAACAAAGAATATTGAAATATTTAAGTTTGCTTAAAATTTAAAATTACTAGAATTATTCGTAATTTTAAATTTCGAATTTCTTCCTTGAAACAAATTCACTTTCAAAACATCATTTATGTTTTACAGAAAAATCCCTGAAAAATTTCTTTCAATTTAACTTTAAAGAAATCCCGAGAAATTCTCGTAGACAGGAATTCTGAAGAAATTTTCTGAGATCCCTAGAAGTTTTTCGAGATTCTTCATACGACTTATCGTAATTAGGCAATGTCTAGTGTAAATTTCTGACGATTGATGACTATACAGAAACAAGTTATTGTTATTGAGTCATAGAATTATCAATGAACATTTCTCACAACTGATCATGTTATTATCAGTGAGCATTTCTGATAATTGATCGCGACATATTATCAGTGAACATTTCTGATGATTGATCATGTTATTATCAGTGAACATTTCTGATAATTGATCATGTTATTATCAGTGAGCATTTCTGAAGATTGATCATGTTACTATCAGTGAATATTTTTGACGATTGATCGCTATATTATCAGTGAACATTCCTGATGATTGATCATGTTATTATTATCAGTGAACATTTCTGACGATTAATCATGTTATTACTTCATCCCAGCTTGTCCTAATTAGCCAACGACCAATGACCAATTTCCGCCCCTACGATGATTGACCAATCGGCCGCGTGTAGAAGATGATGATGACTCGGTGAGTTAAAAGATGGATTAATGGATGTCTAGACAATGTCGCTCATCCCTGCTCATCCAATACTACCTCAAGCTAACCTTTGACCTCTTGTCATAAATGACACGACACATGCTGCGTGGATTACTCTTGCTCTCTAGGTGTTGTATAGTGGACATTCGACCAAGGATCATCAATTTGTATTCGATCTTTTTCGCTTCATTGTCCACATTTCGTCTCCCTTTCTCTCCCTCTCTCTCTCTCTCCCTCTCTCTTTGCTAATTTGTGAGATTTTCGAATGTTTACTTTTTCTTCTTGTGACAAAAGTTGGAGCTTTTAAATCGACAAATGGGTTAAAATTTAGAAACTTCTCGATTTCATTTTACTTTTATTTACTTCCAATCATTTTGATTATTATTTTGCTCAGTGATTCTTAATTTCATTTTTATATTCCTAAAAAAAAAATATGCAAATCTTATCAATTACTTAAATATAGAAATATATTAGAAATTAATATTACATACATGTATCGATAAGTTTTAAACTTTAAACTTTTATGATAGAATTTCAACAAATCAATCTATAATTTAATCCGAATTCTTAAATAATTAATATCAGACGTAGATTTTCGGTAAATATCGTTAGATCAGAAAAGAAAATTTCTTTTATCAATCATTTTTGCATTCCAAAATGATGAATGATTCTTGTAAGAAATTTCGGTGTCAAATTTTTTTTGGATGAAATGACTTTTTCTCTTGAAATTGAACTTTGCAATATTTTTGGATGAAAAAAGAAGCTCGTAAAATGTTAAATTTTTTTTGTCGCTAAATGGCCTATTGAAAAAGGAAAAGAAAAGGACAAAAGTGGGGTTTTACTCATCATTTACATGTCACATCATCTTGCCACCATATTCATTCAAATTCCATTGTTCAATTAAAATCCATCTTATTCCAACCTAAAAAAAAAAGAAAAAAAAAAGAAAAAAGAAATGAAAGAAAGCATCACATCTATTACGGCCGAAAAATAAATTCAATTTTGCCATTTGTTATTATTCATATCGATAATGGATTTTATATGATTTCTCATTCTCCTTCTTTTTCTTGTTTACTTTTTCCAATCAATAATGCTAAATTTTTTTTTTTTCTAATCTTTGTTTGTCTGAAATTTCGAATTTTTATGCTGCTAAAATGCGATAATATTTTTTTAAGTTTGAATATATTCTAATATTCCTATCGATTTTTTTTTTTCCGATAAAAATATCTTTAATTGAAAAAAAAAATCGCGGTATTGAATAGAATTCTCGAGAAAATCTTCATCATTTCTATTTAGACTTTTCCATTCTTTCTTCACAATTTTATTCATTATTATAAAAGAAGACGTTACAATTTTTAGTTCGAGGTTTTAAAAGTTTGCAATATGTACACCTTATCATTAGTTCTTGATGATTAATTTATTGATTTTGATCTATTGATAAGATTTAATGTTCAAAGTTTGATGTTCAGTGATTTCATAGTTGTAAATTTGACATCCACGTTCTTTTCCATTCTGTCATGAAGTAAACTGTCAACCATTTTTGGAGACACGTCTGCTGCATCTTCTAAAAAATGAATATGATAAAAAAGTAAAGATATTTTTTTTCTTTGATCTTTAAAATCATATCATTCGAGGAAATCACATAAATAGCTGATTATAATCAAATAAAACGGAAAATTCTTTGGATTATGTAACGAGAATAGACGTAAAATGAAACGTCTATTTCAAATTTAAAATGAAAGATGAATTACGTAACGGAAATAGACGTTTCATTTCAAATTCAAATTGGAAAATAATTGGTAACATTTCATTTTTTATTTCAATATTCTATTTCAAATTAAAAAGATTTCATTTCAAAATCCAAATAAAAATAAGCAGTACTTTTTGAAAAAAAAAAGCGCTTTGATATGACGATCAAAGTTTGCTTTTTAATATAAAAATATAGAAGAAATTCCTTCCTAATAATTGAAATGATTATAAATTCATTGATAATCTATTTAAATGATTAATTCATATGTGGAAAAAAAAAACTTTGTTCAATGATAAAATAATAAATTTGGCAAAGGCAATTACAATATCATACAACAAATAATACCAATGGGATTGCCGTAATTTCATCATTTGGTGATTTAAATTTTTAATAATTTTATTTTAATAATTTATTTGGAAAAAAAAATCCCGATATTAGTATTGTCATTTAAATTTTTAATAATTTTATTTTAATAATTTATTTGGAAAAAAAAATCCCGATATTAGTATTGTCATTTTACACTTACATTATTATTTTAATAATTAAAATAATAGTAATGATAGTGATAATATAATATTATTTCAATAATAATTACATAATTATCATGTTCATGATAATTCTGTTAAGCAAAAAGTAAGTATTTCCCATAATTTTTTAAATAAGAGATGCTGATAATATTATGATGAAAATAATAATATAATTGTAAAATGATAATATTAATAACGAATTCGATAATTATGGTATCTTCAATAATAATACCAATGGGACTGCCGTAATTTCATCGGTCGGTGATTTAAATTTTTAATAATTTATTTGAAAAAAAAAAAAAAAAAAACCGGTATTTGACATCCCTCGCCATATTCCATTAAAAATCTTGTATATATACTAGATAATTTAATAAATAATGCTTTTTTTAAAATATTTCCTCACAGTTTTCAATGATTTATGTAGCATTTCAATAGTTTTTTTTTTTTCTCCATAAAATAAGCATAATTTGAAAATATTTCGAATTATTGCTAAACTTTAATTATGTAATATTAATTATTTAATTTTGCAGAGCGTTTTATTAAATATTAATTATTTAATTTTGCGAAAAATTTATGAAAATTTTTCATTTATTTTCCGTATGAGCGATACTTTTTTTGTTTCTTTTCGGAATGAAAAATAATTTTCTTCTATGTCAATCGATTTTTTTGAACAGAATTTATTTTTCGTTTTTTTTTTTTTTT
>HG738136.1:829630-872275 GCA_000499405.2 Onchocerca volvulus
AAATTACATTTCAAAATGTTTCTTATATTATTATTGATATATATTAGCATGACTAGGCCATGTTTTCTTTTCTTAGCAGTTAATCTCGAATTTAAAAAAATGCATTGAAGGCCAAGAAATGTGAAATAAAATTCAATATTTGAAGTTATATTACTTTTATCACTAAATCAGGCTCATATACTATCCTTTTTTTTTTTTTTCAATGAAATAATATATGAACTAAAAGTTGAAAAAATTGATTGCTGGAAATGACTGATTTGATTTTTTTGACTATTTTCTATCCTTATAATCCTGTACTGATAATTACAACAGTGCTGAGAAATTACAATGATATTGATAAGTTACTAATATTGATTAGTTTCATGATCTCTGCTATAGAATATATTTCCAAAATTCATTATCAAATAATCCTGATATGATTAGGAGACATATAATAATCACCAGGATTTCATTTAATCTATTTCGTTAAATAAGTAAATTTGAATTTAAAAAATTTTGAATATCAAAAGTTTAAAGTCAAAATGAAAGTATTATTCATCAAAAATATTTCAAAAAAACAATCTTAATTCTTTTTTCAGAAAATATGAAATGGTATTGTGTAAAGTTTAAAAAAGATTGATTCATACCGGAAAAAAAAAAAGAAGAAAGATTTGTATGAAAGATATATTTTAGAAATTTATTTTAGAAAACGTCCGAACAACAACAATATTCAATTATCAGATATTCAATTTTAATATAATATTCAATTCTAATATTTAATTATCAAACTTATCATTTTCAAACTTTTTACACCATACTTTTCTATGATTTATAAATGTTTTTTTACTGAAAAAAAACTTCTGTTTTCAATTAATTTCGTAGCATTTTTTAATGAAATTCGAAATTTATAATACATTTTTGCAAAAAAAAAGTTTTCAATTCTTTAAAATTTAGTTTTTGCATAAAATCATTTCGTTTTCTTTCTTCATTCTTCTTTTCTATTATCATTTCTATCATGCAATGCAAAAAATTTTTTGAAAGAATTTTTTCACTGATCATCGATCAATAATACATAATTTTTCATGTTTTCAGTTGATGAATTTGTCAATTTGCATTTAAAATTGACAAATCAAATAACTATTTTTTCCGTCAACGATAGACATTGTTCTTCAGCACAGAAATTATTTACAGGAAATTCTATGAATGCAATCCCGAAGATATATTGTACTTTAAAGATACCGAGATTATTAATTAATTAATTCATTCATTCTCGATTTTTCAAATATCCTTTTGAAGTTGAAATTGGATATCATCCCTGCAATTGGACATTAATATCCCGCTGAAGTTAAGAAAAATCTATTTTGATAATCTCGATATTACAAAATATTCGAACAATCGTAACGATCGAGATTATCTATCCTTATCCTGGACTCATTTCATAGCTCCATAATTAGTTTTAAGTTAGCAAAATTTTTTGATAAAATTGACAAATAAGTTGTTTTCGTTAGATTTGCGAAAACAAAAATTGCCTAAAGTTGATTAGATTTTTGATGAAACTAATAATAGCTTATTTTCTTTAAATTTAAGAAAGGGACTTTCTTATGGTCAATGCTTTTAAAACATTAAAATTTCTATATTATTTAATTTTTCCTAAGTTATTGATATTTATTCCTACAATTGAAAGAATTGAAATTGTGATTTTTTGACTATTTTAATTCACGAATTATTTGATGTATGACTCCATTTTTTTTTCGTAATGATAAATGTAAATTTCATGTTGTTAAGATAAAGATCAAAATAGACGGCATGAATTTTGAAGTGATTTTCGCAAAGTTTCGCATCGATCTTGAAGAAGATTATCGATTGTAGTCGCAATTGTAACGACAGTCACTTGCAAAATGACAACAACAGGAAAGGTCATTCCAATAGGATCGACAAGTTATTATTATTATTAGTACTAGTAGTAGTAGTAATTTATAGCATAATTTTACGATCTTTTTTATTCAATCTTTTTCGTTCATAATTTCATTTGTTAATTATTCGTCGCTTTAATTAAATTTTGCATATTTTTTAATTATTTTTCAAATATTAATTTTATCAACTTTTGAAATACTATTGTTTTTATTTCATTATTAATTAATTAATTTTTTGCATATTCTGAAAAATAACGATTTTTTTCAACCAACTTTTGATATTTTATTTAATTTTATTTTCATTTTTACTTATTTTTTTTTTGAAAATATTGATTAATAATCTTTTTTTTTTTCCTTCAACTGCTTTTAAGTGCACTTGAAATCAAAAAAAAAAAAAGAAAAAAAAGAAAAATTGCTTTGCATCCTTTCTTATCTTTCAATTTTGATATTTAAAATTTTCCCTCTTTGAATCAGAAAAGAAAAAAGGAAAAAAACAAAAATGTTGATCATTTTTCAAATTTTGCAATTTATTTTCAGCATTTATTGTTCAAAAATATAATTTTATGAATTAAAATACTAGTATTTAATGTTTGAAAAATTTTTTTTTTTATAGCAGCGAATGAATTTTAATTTTTATTGGAATCAATTATGTTCGTCTACTCACTTTTTTTTTTTTACCTGTTACATCGAATTAATTCAAATTTCGGTGACAATTTACGCTTCTTTAGACCATCCTATCATCCGGAATTCCTGTTCAATTAAAATTCATTCCAAACTTTTCCAATTTTTTTTAATCCATTTTTTTTTCTATTCCAAAATTTTTTTCTTTTACTTTCACAATCTTTTATTATATAATAAAAAAGTAACTCTTTTCAATTTTAATAAGAACGATACAAGTCCATCAAATGACATCGAAAACATGAAAGAAAGTTGAAAAAAAAAGAAAAGAAAAAAACTTGTACTTTTCTCACTTCAAACAAGTTTTGCATTTTAGATGAAAGTACGAAGTTCTTTCTTTAAAAATTCATTTTGACATTTAAATTTAATTACATACACGTACAGTATCAGTGAAATTTGAAGAGAATTAAATTGTTTATGTTCTATTCAGTTTAGCTATTCTTAAATTTGATATCAAATTTGAAATTTTCATTTAAATTTGCAAATTTTAGTCTTAAATGAGAAAAATTTGTTGTTGATTAGAAAAATATTGTAGTAAGTAATCTTTGAATTAATCACTATTGTCCATTATTGATTGATAATGAATGATATTTAATAGATTAAAGTGTTGAATCAATTCTATTTTGCATTTCAATAAATTCTCTAGACATTAGAGAATTTTAGGATTTTAACAGATTTTTGGACCTTAGATAGTTTCAATAAATTCTTGGACATTATGAAGTTTTAGAATTTCAATGAATTCCTGGACTTTTGAAAGTTCCAGAAGTTTAATAATTTCCTAGACATTATAAAGTTTCGATAAATTCCTGGATATTAGAAAGTTTCAACAAATTCTTGGACATTAAAAAGTTTCAGAATTTCAATAAATTCCTGGACATTAGAGAATTTCAACAAATTCCCAAATATGATAAAATTTTAAAAAATCCCTAAAGTTTCGAGAAATTAGAAAGTTTCCCTTTCTCTAAAATTCATTGAACAGAAGAACGACCCGAAAAAAAATAAAGAATAGAAAGTATTTAAACGAAAGAAATTCATTTGAATTAATTCTTTTAATAAATCACTTTATTGTTATTATCCTCATTTATATCCATTTGTCCAACAAAAATCGTTTAGTAAAACTTTTATTTAAAAATCTAAAATTAATCGTTAATGGGATGGGATGGATTTGTTTGATTTATATCAAAATATGCTGCAAATTTGAATCAAGTAATGTAATAAATTTCACGTAGAATTAGAGAGTATCTACGAGATTGGAAACTGAAAATTTGTATTGAATTCAATCTTGCCAATTAATTATCCAACAGAATTAATCAATTTGGAGAAAATTGAATTTTTCGATAGGCAAAAAATGCATTATTCATTGTCATTTGCAGTTGTTCAAATTTGTCATATGTATATGATTGTTCGAATAATTTTGATATTTAAAAATGAGCAATCATAAAAATTTGAAATGAATTGATGGAAAATGAATCAATGGAATTTATATGCTATCATATCATATCATATGTAAAATTTTTGATTGATAATATTTGATGATTAATACAAACAATCATTCAGCTCTTATCATTATTATTATCATCATCATTATCATTGTTATTAATTATTTTGATTATTAGTTATTATTATTATTCCTACTATTGCTATTAAAAATATCGAGAAAAGCACTTTACGAATAAAATCCTAGTCCTCTTCAAAAGCATCAAAGTCTAAAATTTGGCCATAATTATTGATTCTTTATTTCTCATTATTTACATGCATATTTCTTAAATGGCTTTAAAAGTTCGTATAATTTTGTTAAAATCGTAACTATTATAAATTTTCATAGATTTTTGATTGGAAAAAAAATTTTTTGAAGAATATTTTTGTAATTTTGTTGGAATTATTTTTAAATATAATTCGTGCAAATTTTTTAAATCTTAAAAATTCGTATAATTTTGATAGAAGTAGATTATTATAATTTTTCATAGATTTTTTTCTATTTGAAAATTTTCTAAAAAATACACAATTTTATTGGAATATTTGCAAAGTGTTATCTTTGGATATTTTTTAAGATTACATTTCAAATGTTTCATCTTGACAATAAATATAATGCATTATCAGTAAATATAATATTATTTCTATTCCATGAACAACTCTTTCAAAATACCTATTACTTGTAAATAAACAATTCTTCGAATATGCAGTAATGAATAACTTCATTTGAAATGTTTAATCTTAAATTAAAATTTATAATCGCAATTTGGCTTTTTATTCGCATGCTTTTCTTCCTTTCTGGTCGCATTTTTTTTTTCTCCTTTTTTTTTGGCATTTTAATCGCAAAACCACCGCAAAACCCAAAATAATAGGAAAAATTGATTTGAAAGGAATGAGAATAAATGATGTGAATCATTTGTAAAGTTTAATTTGACATTTTGAAAGAATCGATGATGCAAGTAAGCCAAGGCTGAAATTATCGATGTTTATGTGTATTTATCTCATAGATTGTTTAAATATCTCACTAAACTTTACTACATTAATGCATTCATTTGTCATATCATCGATTTGACGAAAAATTGCTTACTTATTACTTTTGATTACTTATTATTTGCATCAAAAATTTCCTCCTTTACAAAAGAGTAGGAAAAAAAATGATTAGGAATTTCAAATTATGATTAGAAATTTTAATTTATGATTAGGAATTTTTAGATTATCGGTGATTTCCTTTATTCTTATTGTTAAAGCTATTTAGAGAGAAAATAAAAATTTTTTTGAATAAAAGTTTCATCGACGAATATCACTGATTGAGCTTTGAATGAAAATTAAGCGAATGTTAATCTGATAATTAAATTAAGTTTTTAATTCCATAATCTTTTCTCCAACAATATCATAATTGTCGAATGATAGCTTTGATTCATATTTAGTTTTTAATTTAAATGCATAAATATTACGAATTCCCAGAATCTCTAGAATTCGGAAGCCTTTAAAATCAAAAAGTCTAGATGTTCTAGAATTCTTATAATTTGAACCAATGATATTTTCACTTTTAATCACTTTTTTAGAAGATCATTTAAATTTTCTATTACATATGATAATTAATTATTACTGGAATCTATTAATCATAAAAAAAAAACACTTTTTTAAATATTTTTATCAAGCTTTTGAGGAGTTTTGAAATAATAAATTTCATATTTGCCGCGTGAATTTGATAATTTTCACATATTTCAACAAATTTCCGAAAATGATTTTATGATTTGCATTATTTCCAATATTTTCATACACCTGCGGCAAATGTATTTTTGACCATTTTTTAAAATGATTTCTTATCTTGATATATTCTATTTATTTCCTGAAATATTTTCGTCATTCGATTGATTTTTCATTGATTAATTTTTTGAAATCACTTCTTCTTTTGATATATTCCATTTATTTGCAAGAAAAATCGATAAAATTGGAATAAATAAAGTTTTTTATTTGATTTGATAAGATTTCTGATTTGAATTGCATTTCTTTAATTTATTTCAAAATTTCAAAAAATAGTGACAGAATTTTTGTTATTTATCAAATTCACTTATCATTCTGTGCTATCAATGTTACTTATCATAATTTTTTATCCGATTGTAACTTTTTCAAAGAGAAGATATCATTTAATAAATATTATGTTAACAACAATAAATGGAAGGAAATGAGAAGATAAAAAAGAAATGATAGTGATAAAAAAGTGATAGTTGATAATTTGATTGATTTCAATTTTATCACTGTCATATCATTTTGAAATAAATTATTCAAAAATTTGCAATTATTGCAAAAATAGATATTTAATGAAACTATTATTAATTAAATTGAAATATTTAATTCAAATCTTTCTTCAAGTTATTGTCAAGAATTTTATCATTTCGAACAGATGTTTAATTAAACTACTCTCTCGCTTTATCTCTTCATTTGCAACATTCTTTTATAAATTTTATATTTACATTTCAATAGACGATGCTTATTCTTTCAATAAAAGATCTTTTTTATCTCGAAATCTTTTATTGATTATTTAATTCCATTTTGAAGTCTTTTCCTCTTTTCTATTTTTAGAATAGTGAAATTTTAATGAGATAGTGAAATTAAAAAAAAAAAAAAAAAGGAAAAAGATAGATGAAATTTAGTAGCAAAAATTTAGATTGTTGGAATTTTAAGAATTTAAGCCAAATTTTTTATGTTAGTTTTTTAGAAATTTTTTCTTTTTTTTTTTTTTTGATTGATCATCCATGCGAGAAATTATATTGTTGTTTATCAATTTTTTTTTCAACTCATTAAATAGTTTCACTAATTACAAGTTTACTCAAAAACGATATAGAAGTAATTGATAATGTTTTGGAAAATTTTTAAAAGTAATTAACAAGATTTCGAATAATGATTATTGATTTTTATGGATAATTCTATTATTTTCTATTAATTTATGAATAATTCCATTAATGCAAAAAATCAAACTGATAATACATGAAATGTCATTAATCATTATCGATTTAATTTTTTAAAATAACAACAAGAAGAGTATTAATTAAAATCACTTAATTATTTCATTTTTACTCTGATGAGCACTTATTTTTAGCATTTTAATTATCATTTTCTCACTAATGTAGATCATTAGGAATATTTTCATGAATAAATAAGAAATAAAATATTTTTTGAAAGAATGAGGAATGGTTGAAATATTTAGAAGTATTTCATGACATACTTGATTTAAGACAAAATTTTGAAATTAATTTTTTCCTTTGAATTCAATTTTTTTCCAATTTTTATTCCTTAATTTCTTCCATTATATATTAATCGTAAATGTCCGTTTCCAATGAATGTTTTTTTCAGGGAAAAAAAAGTATTTAATTCAATTTTTTCCTTCTTTTTTTTTTTTTAGATAGAAGATGTAAAATATGCAATTTTACTATTTCTCATTAATGGACGTAATTTGAAAATGAAAATTCAATGAATAACAGAATAAAATAGAATTGGAATTGTAAATTAATTAGTCTTTTTTATTATGTGAAAAAATTTCGCAAAATTTAACGAATAAAAAATACGAATTCTCCAATTTTTATGATTTTAGCTCATAATTTTAGACTACTTTTTGCTTATGCAATTTTCGAGTAAATGACAAAGATAAATTAAAATATACTTATGAAATCGTCGTCATTATATGACAATTTCCATGCTATAACTTAAATCATTCCAAAAATCAATCGTTTTATAAAACTTTATTTAGTTTTACCTAAATTTTATAAAATCCTATTAAATTCTACTTAAATTTTACAAGGCCATATCAAAGCCTTATTCAATTCTAAGTTTTATAAGGCCTCATCAAATTCTCATTTTTTTATAATGTTCCATGCAATTCTATCTAATTCCTATTGATCGGAATAATTTTTTAAAACATTACGTTTATTTGCAAGATTTCCAATCATATCAAAATGATATTTCCAAAATAACGCAAATATAAAAATCGATTAAAAAAAAAAAAAAAGGAAAAAGATGAAAGATCAATTTTTCAATTTAAAATGAAATTTTTTTATTCCAAAAATTAAGAAACCTGGAAAAAATTGCTTATTCATCTTCTTATTAGATTGAAATCAGTAAAAAAAAATTTTTTTTTCTTGATATTTAACTAACTAACTAAAACTATTGGATAGCAATTTTTTAATTGATCATTTCTTAGCTTGCAAATATTGTCCAATATTTGAGCCTTTTAAAAATCCTCCTAGGCTTGGCTTCCATTTTGAATTTACAATCAGTAAGAAGCCAAAATTTTGCTATTCAAACCAACAAAATGTTATATACATATATATGTATTTACGACTTTCTGTTTTTCGAAGTGTTTTCTGGAAAAAGCTCGAAAAATACCTTCGGGAATTGTGGAAACTCTTCTTTTAATTTTTTTATTCTTCAAATTTCCAATTTCCTTCCTTTCTTTTTGGCCTATTTACTTCCTTTATTCTATTCATTTCTTCCCTTAATATTCTATTTTTCTTTTATTCAAGCTTTAAATATAAAATTTAAATTTTCAACAGTGTTATTTTATCTGTAATTTCAAATTTGAACAAAAATTCGCTCTAATTTGATTGATTCAAAAATCAAATCCCACATCTACCTGATTAGACTAATCTATTCCATATGTTTATCATCAATTTAATTTAACTTCAACTTTTATTCCGCTATTATTTTCAAAAATTTCTTCCAAGATCTTGAAATACTTCAATTTATTACTGTACTACTAATTTTATCAGCTATGGTAAGTTTTTATTTTCATCCTTGCTTTCTTCATTGCTCGATAAAAATATGAAATAAAAAATCAGGAAATTAAAATTGGATATGAAAAGCTGATCAACAATCTGATTTTGAATTTGAAAATTTCAAAAAGGAATATATAAAATAGCATGTTAAATTTGAAATTTTTTGCAGCATTTCGAATAATTTGTTTTTCTAATCCAAATATAAATTCAAAAACGAAATTTTTTTTAATCCAAATGTAAATTTCTACTTTTTCCTTTTCTTTTCTTTCTTTCTTTTTTTTTTTGATAAAATTCCTGATAATCACTAAATATTGCAAAATTTAATATAATGAATGCTAATTTTGCGCGCTGTTTTGCATACTATTTTAATTAAATAAAATTCATTAATTGGTAAAATAAAGTAAAAATATGAGAACTTGCAAGCAAAAATTCAAACATATGCTAGCATGAAATGTTTGCCAATTAATTTCTAAGATGATAATTACTTGTTTTTCTTTTCTTAAGATAATAATTAATGATCATTAAGTTATTAATTACTCCTCATTTTCTTTCTTTTTGATCTTCCAATTTGATCTAACTTAATTTTCTTGTTAATTATCGAAATCATTTTTTTCTTTTTTTTTTTTTTTTTGGACTTTGTCTAACATCAATTCTTGAAGTTATTTTGATACTTCTCATGGTATGCAAGTTTCATCAATGATGCTTTAAGTGCAATTACAGTAGGCTTTTCTGTTCGAAATTTTTAAATTCTCAATTTTTAAAATTTCCTTGACAGGAAATTTAAAAAATATTGACCAATCACTGAGGAGATTAATTGATAGGATTAAAGTAAATTTTTAAAACAATAATAGAACTATTAGTTTCTCTCCTTTTTGGCTATTTTACACTTCAACTTTACAAAATTTTTGTCATAGGTATTTTGAATTTTCAATTTGAAATCGATTTATTTAAATTGTAAATTATTTAAATTATCTTATTGTGATAATTTTAATTTAAAATTATATTAAATTATAAAATTAACAATCGTTGTTAATTAAAAATATGTTGATTGACTATGCTAATTTTTTCTTTTCATATTTTTCGGGAAAAATTCAAAACAAAGTTAGTTGCAGGCGAAGAATCAAAAGTTCAGATGTGGGAAGGTCAACCGATCGATAGCATCAACGGTTGGCCAATATTTGAAAATGTTAGTAGCAATGCTGGAATTTCAATGTCCACATCGATGGTCATGAATTGTAATTCACCCAAATTATCAACGAAAGAAAATTATACGAATTCGTTGCAACATTCGCGAAACAGTGATCGTAATAAAGCAATTCGCTTATCAGATGAAATGTCCGATCAGGTAATCACCAAATTTAGCAAATAAATTAAATTATGCAAATTAAATAATTGATGATTTAAATTTATCAACAGGAATGGTTAAACAAATTAAGTTCTGCAAATTAAGCGATCGATGATTTAAATTTTGCGATGTGAAAGATGATAAGATCGGATCGATTTAAGTTATTAATTATTTAAATTTACATTTTCTTGCTATTACTGAAAACTTCATTATGCTCAATCACATAATCTTCACAGTGAAACAAGTTGAATTTACTTAATATTTAATTGTATATATTTAATTATTTGCTTATCAAATGAAATATCCGATCAGATAATTACTGAAAGTATCAAACAAATTAAATTATGCAATTCATTGATAATTTAGACTTTTTGAATAATGTAAGATCGGATGGATTTAGAATTTATTTATTTAAATTTAAATTTTCTTACTATTATTGAAAAAACTTCATTATGTCCAATCTTTGCAATGAAACAAATTAAATTCGCTGAATATTTTTAATTATATAATGTTCAATTACTTGCATATTAGATCAAACATCGGGATCAGATAAATCATTTATATAAATTAATTTATCAAGAATTTGAATTTCTCTACATAAAATTAATGAGGTTGGATCGATTTATAAGTTACTAATTATTTAAATTTGCATTTTCTTGTTATTTCGAAAATCCATTTATGTCTAATCATATCATCTTCGTAACTAAAACAAAAAAAGTTCAAATTTATTCAATATTTAATTGTATAGTATTTAATTAACGCATATCATTAATCAGAAATTTGGGATATTATGAGAAATTTTTTCTTATCATAACTAAAAAAAAAAAAAAAAAAAGATAACAATTTTAACATTTCTGCTGCTTATTTATTTGAAAAAATTCATTTATCCAGAAAAATATTTAATTACTTTTATATCATTGTATATATCATGGATGATAAAAATTTGTAATGATAGATTAGCGAAGTTTTCGCTGATATCTTAAATAAGTTTAAGTTTTTAAATAGCTTTCGTGAAATTTTTCTAATTTTCTTAGGCTTAATTCGTTTCTTATTTGAATTTTTAATCAATTTATTGAGAATCGAAAAAAATAAAAATACGAATAAAAAATATTTTATTCCTTTTTTTCATTTCTTCAACAAATTGAGTAAATTTAATCATTAAATTGAAACAACAATACCAAATATATCAATTTTCATTTATTTCAAATATCCCTCTATTGAATTCTTCCTTTTTTTTTTTTTTTTTTAATTTAATTTTTCCATAAAATTATCAAGAATTTTTGTAAAATGCTGCATTTGATAATACTCTTTTCTTTTCATTCTCAAGCTAAAAAATATACAATTTCACAATTTTAGAAATAAATATTTAAATTTTTGCTTCATTAAAAATTTTTTTTTTTTTTTTTTATGGCTGCATTTCTAACAAAATTTTTATTTGAATAATTAAAATTTCTTCTCATTAAATGTGAAAAGAATCTGCTTGAAGTAATTTTGCTGAATAAAAGTACAAAAAAATTTCTCTTCAACTAATATTCCCTTTCTTTTTTTTTTTTCGAAACAATTTTATGAATAATAGAGAAAGAAGTGAAAATTGGAATATCACTGAAAAAGTTTTGTGAAAAGAAAAAAAAAAAACCTTCTTTAAATCATACTTTTCGAAAACTAAGAGATAAAAGGTTGCAAAAAAATGTTTGAATTTTATTTGTTTGTAAAAGATTTGATATAAAATTAAAATTAGCAAAAAAGAATAAATAAAGAAATAAATAAATAGTATGCTCTTTGATCTTTTTAAAATAGTATGCTTTTTAAACTTTTTTTTTTGCTTAATTTTAATTTTAAATACTTTGCGAAAAAATGAAAATTTTTTTTTTGAAGCAAATTTTGTAGAAAATGATTAAAAGTATCTGTTGAATTTGACAAAGATAATACTATTGAAACAAAAAAATATAGCGAAAAAAACTTTCTTTCTTCAGTTAATTCTTGCAAAGTATTGTACCAAAAAATGATCGAATTATGAGAATGACCAAATTCGCAAAAAGTTAATTAATTGTTAATTAAAATGTTGATTGAATGTTAATTAATTAAAAATGTAAGTAGAGGTTGTAAAAAAAATTAAATTGAAGTTATGATAGCTTATCGAATTATAGCAAAAAAATTAATTAATTAGAAAAATTAATAAGAATTATGAAAAAAATTTAAGTTAAGATTTTGTGCGCTATATCATTGCAGCAAAAAATATAATTTTACTAAATATCAAAAAATATAGTAATTACCTAAATTATAATTAAAAGGGAAAATATATCAAATACTAATTAATTATAGATTAATTTGACCTATTAATTATCATCCAAAATTATAGAGTTAAAATATTTTCTTTCTCCACTACCATTCAATCAAATGATAGAAACGATCAATTCTTGGAAATAATTTTTAGCTAAAAAATATTTGCAAAAATTTGAAACTTAAATAATGCTTTGTAAAAGCAATTCCTTTCTTGTTTGTAGAAAAACAAGAATTTTTTTTTGCTTCATTTATTTCATTATTTAATTTAGAATTTAATATTTCTATCATTCAATTCTTAATTGAACAATTACGATGATGATGTTGATTGAAATGAAATTAAAAATGAATCAATTTAATGTATTTTTGCTAGAAAATGTTAATTTCTTAAATAATCCTCAAAATTTCAAACAATTTATACGAGTAAAGGAAGAATGTTCAATGAAGTGTATATTGGTTCTCCGTTTCGTAAAAATACTTGATTTATTTGTCGAAATTCTCGAGTTCTAATCTCGAAAATCGATCAATTATTGCTAAATTTTTCCATACTCTTCTCACTCTTCTTCAAATCAATCTCACTTTCTTCTTTTCGTAATTTTCTCTGTTTTCAGAATTTTAAGAAAGGAATTTGTTATTTTTACATTCTCGAAGTATTTCCTTAAAATTTTCGAAATTCATTTTGACTGTTTCAGGGTGCAACTTCGGGCTCAAGTTCGAGCGTCAGTTGGCAGCTCCTTTCCGTCACTCTTCATCGAGTTAGTTCTTCGTTCAAACTTTATCTTATTCCGATACACACAAAATTATATTTACTCTTACTAATTGTCATTTTCCTTCTTCCTATTCCAATTCTCCTCCATCTCTCTGATAATTCCCTAAAATTACAAATTTAAACTTTTCCGTTGCTATTAATAATTTTCTCCAATTTAAATTTAATATACTTTTGCTATTAAATCTTGAAATTCCAATTGAACAGTAAAAATTTTAAGCTGATTTAACTTAAGATTAAATTCCGGTAAACTTGAATTAATTGAAATTTTCAATTCAGTGCTATTTCAGTTTGATTGAATCAAGCTTTATTCCAATTTTTCCTCTTTGATTAAATCCTAAAATTACAAGTTAAAACTTTTCAGTGCTATTCATAATATCTTCAGCTAAAATTTAATGTATTTTTGCTATAAAATTTCTAAAATTTCAATCTAGTAGCAAAAGTCTAATTGGATTAAATTTAGTTGACGAAACTTTTAAGTTAATTTAACTTGAAATAAGTTCAAATAAGTTTGAATTAATGGAAATTTTCAATTCAATGCTATTTCAATCTGAACCAAGAAATTGAGTTAATTAAAATTTTCAATTCAATCGCTTAATCAATTTTAATAAACATTTATTCTCAGCTATCATTAATGTGATAATTTCTACCGTATATTCCAATATTTCTATTAAAATGTTTTCTTTTATTATTTCATTTTTGTACTCATTAATTATTTTTTTTTTTGAATATCAATTTATTGGATAAAAGATATTGATATCAGTTTATCTTATTTATTTCATTTGATAACAAGTAAATGTGAATTAAACATCATATCATATCAGATTATATTACAACAGAAACTGGATTGATTGATTCGGAATTTTTAAAATATTTCAAAAATGATTGATTTATGGGTTTTTACGCTAAATTTTGAGAAAAAATTTCAAAATATAAATTCTTTTCTGGAAGCTATTTCGGTTTGATTATTTTCTTGTAGTTTTTGTTGAAAAGGAATGAATGAAAATGATATATATTGATCATATATTAAATTAATATTATGTTCTTTCTTATTTCCTATTTCAAAAATAAATTATGATTAAATTATAAATTGAAGAAAAATAATATATAATGAATAAGAAATAGGGATTTTTTTCTGGAATTTTTTTTTTTTTTTTTGAAACTTTTTATTCATGAAAATTTGAAATTTCAATTTCTCTACTGGTATTGATTGCCCAATCAATTCATGATCATTTTTATAATAATGATCAAAGCATTTGAAAAAAAAAAAAAAAAAAAGCACGAAATCTAAACTTTCTTCCAGATTTGCCAAAAAAGAAAGAAAAAATGTCTCATGGATTCATGACTGAAAAAAATTTATGAATTCACAAATTTTTTGCACAATTTTTTAAACTTATTTTTGCAAATTTTAGCATCGCTCATCATTCATCTTCATTCTCGAAATTAAACCCTTTTCCTAATCTCTCCTTTTCTTCTCTCTCCCTCTCTCTCCCTCCCTCTCTCTCTTTGCTGGATAAATTAGGCAAAATTTCAAAACTATTACTAAGGATGATTAGAAGTAGTAAAGAAAGAACAGAAATCGATTTAATCCAAAGGTCTAGTCATACTAATATTTCATATAGTATGAGTAATAATTGTAGTAGCACTTCTCATCAATTATCTTTCATTTTTCAAACATTAAATTTTAGACATTAAAATGGGAAAAAAAAGAATTGTCTCATTTCAATATCTATTCATCTTTTTTTTTTCTTTCAATTTTATTCAACTACTTTTTCAATAGATTCTTTCATCTTGCATCTTTGATTCTTCCACAGATTCTCATTTATTTTCTGCACGTTTTCCGTAACAGATTCTCCCTTCTGAATCATCTTCGTTTCGTCTACAAAATTTCATTAACCATCTTCGATGGCCGCTTTTTCCACAGTTTCTTATCTAGCATCTCCATTTCTTCCAACAGATTCCCATTTACCATCTTCATTTCTAGCCCACAGATTCTCATCCAGCTATTTCCATTTCTTCCAACAGATTCTCATTTAATATTTCCGCTTCTAGTCCGCAGATTCTCATTTAATATCTTTGCTTCTAATCCACAGATTCTCATTCAGCCATTTCCACTTTTTTTAACAGATTCTCATTTAATATTTTCGCTTCTAGTCCGCAGATTCTCATTTAATATCTTTGCTTCTAATCCACAGATTCTCATCCAGCCATTTCCACTTTTTTAACAGATTCTCATTTAATATTTCCGCTTCTAGTCCGCAGATTCTCATTTAATATCTTTGCTTCTAATCCGCAGATTCCCATTTGCTTCTTTTGATTCTCATCTTATCAATCGTCGCTGTTGCTTCTGATTCAACATTCATCCATCTCTCTCTCTCTTCCATGGATTCTTTATCCAACCAATTTCATTTGTTTGAACATAAGCTTTAAAAAAAAAAAAAATTTATTCCCCACCTCTTGTCTCCATTCTTTGAATCATTCATACTTAATGCAGAGAATTTTTTTTTATTCAAATCAAAAATGCTTTTTGTAAACAAAATCGAGAATGAATAAATGAATGAATCATTTATTCATTCTCGATTTGTTTGCCACTTATTTTGCATTCATACAAACCATTTGCTATTTTAAAATTTCTGATAATTCATTATAAATAATATCATTTATTATCAGAGATTGTTTTTAGGATTTTTTTACAATTGAATTCAATCATTTAAAATATTCATTGAATTATTACTAAATTTATTTCAACAATTTTTCACTCTTTCAAATATCATTTATCGAATTATTCTTAAATTAAGTAAATTTGCAAGTTTTTTTTTCTCGAGACTCTTGAATTATAAAGTAAAAATTACTTTTACAATTTAGAAAATTTGGCAAAATATTTGTTTAAAAGCATTTTGTTGAAGATAATTTTTACATTCTGTTAAAACTTTTCCGGATGAGATAAAGCATTTTAAAGTTTTTTTTTGTTTTCGTTCTTTTTACATCTGAATTTAAAGTTCAATTTATTTCCAATTACTTGTTATAATAAATGAATTTTGAAATCGAATAAATTAGAAATAGGATCAATGATAGAGAATGAAAGTAAAAAAATTTTTAGTTGCAATCAATTTTTCTTTCCGATTTCCGAATTAATGAGAACAATTGCTAATGAAGGCAGAATTGATTTGTAAAGTTTTTGCACAAATTAAACTGCAAAAATTCAAACTTTGCTTTTTTTCCTTTTTTTTTTTTGAAAAGCAAAAGCAGTCTGTTTCATAGAAGATTTATCATCCTCTTGTGATATCTATACTCAATTTCTTTCGCAATTTTTTTTTTTTAAACTTTCGAATTTATCTTTCAGGTTGTTTCTTTCGCAACATTTATATCAAATTGATTGATTAAGTTGGCTTTAAAAAAAAAAAAAAAGGAAAAGATCTTCCATTAAATATGATAAGAAATTCAGGGAAGTTTAATTTAAAATATTTCGAGAATTTTAAAATTAAAAAAAAAAAATTAAAACTTTCCCGCACTGAAATGATTTTGTTAGGTTCGTTACATCTATTAGCAATAAACAATATTGCTCCATTGTTCACATGTGTTAGAAAACATGTTTTACACACATATAATACACACACATACGTCCACGCACACATCCACACGTGTCCACTCACGCACACCCACATACGCTATACACAAGCACACCCACACACATATACCCGCCCACGCACACCTACATACGCCCACGTCCATACATATGTCGGCAATTCAAGGAAATGTAAACAGAACGGATATATAACACACATGCAACCTTGCACACACCCACGCACATACATCCACATACACCCACGCACTACATATATATGCATGGGTATATGAAATATAATCAGACACATACACATACAGACATATCACGCATACACATTACAAACATACAACCACACAAATACAGACATGCACCCACACATACACACCCATATATGCATGGATATATAGCATCCAAAGAAACGTAAATAGACATACATACATAAACACAGATAGACATACACTCACATACACAGACAGACGGACAGACACCCACACACACACACATACACACACTTATGTATAGGCGAGCAAAATTAATGGCCACTATAAAACGATGATTTTATGGTGTTCGTTTCGTAGCGCAAATTTTTTTTGCTGCAAACAAAATGCAAATTTGTATTTAAATATCGATTATTGATTTGTTTCTTTTAAAATTTTTTTCTGCTTTCTCGTATATTTAATTGATTCAACTTGAAACTTTATATGTTTCAATTTAAATCATTGTTGCTATCAAAAGTTTATAGCTGCTCTTCTCGAATTTATCATCAATGATTGATCATATGGATGATAATGATAGCTATCAATGAAACTTTCTATTATCTTTGATAAAGAATTATAGTAATCATAATCGGAAATTGAATTTTAATCAAAAAATTCTCTTCTTGTCTTGAATTTTATGATGAACATGATTGAATGAAAGATAAAAATAGCTAAGTGAATTTTTCGATATTGTTTTCAGTAAAAGTTGTGGTATTCTCAAAAATTCAACTTTTAATTTATAATTTAATTTTTAGCATTTATTTTGATTTAAAAATTAATCTTTAAATAATTTTAGATTTATTTTTAATTTTCAATTTTTTTTCCCCAGTCCCACTATAAATATTCTGTGAGAAGACAAATAATTAATTATTAATTAATTTTGATTTAAGGTGATCTTTTTTTTTAATTTTGGAAACTTTCAAATTCTAAATATTTTTGACATAAAATATCAGATTTTTGGATAATTAGTCGTTGATGATACTTTCTCGAATTATATTAATCTCAGATATTCAACTTTAAACTAGAATTGAATTTTAGCATTTTATTTTGATTTAATAAATAATTTACAAATGAATTATTTGTCATTTAAAATTTGAACACTATTTTTACAAAAAATCAATGATTCTTCACACTAACTGTGATAATTTCAAAAACTTTTTAAACTTTAAAACTAACTTTACTTTGAATTTTAAAATTAATTTAGCATATATTTCGATTTTATAACTAATAGCGTAAGTGAATTAGTTGTCAAAATTTAAAGCTTGAAACTACTCCTGCAATTATCACTAATGCTTATCACCAAAATTTTATAACTTTAATCTATAAACAGTTTTCATTTTTCATATCATTTCAAAGTCATATTTCTCAATCAATTCGATCAATTTGATAAAATCTCATTGATCAACCTTTTCCGCTGCACGCATACTGCAATTAATTTTAGGACACGTATCTAGGACACGTGAGATTTCGTCGCAAAATACTTCTTAATGCAATTTTCTGCATAATATCGTCCATTTAATTGTTTTTATTGCCAAGTATTAATTAAAGAAATGATGAATGATGCATGCTGCAAAATGCTAAAATTGTTGTTTACATAAATTTTATTTGCAAATTTTCATCATAATTAACTTTTTCATTTTAAATTTTAAATTGTTAAATTTACTTTTAGTAAGTGAATGAAGCATGTTACGTATAAATGTATTGCTCTTATTCTTACGTATTTCACGTCTTTCACGTTCATATTTTCATAGCTCGCACATTGCGTATAGTCATACTGCTCTTATTCTCACGCATTTCACGTTACCACGTTCATATTTTCATAGCCCTCAACTAAAAGAAATAAGTTGATGACATTGATTGGTAGGCCAGGATAAGTGAATATTTTGATGGAAAATTTATTTCTTTTTACTGTTCTATATCTACATATCAATTATTTTTAATTTCCATAATGTGATACAGTGTTTACGGATTCACGTGCTAGAAATCACGTAACTTCGTAATCACGTAACTTGAATGAGGAAATGACGCAAATAATCCAAATTGTACTAATTTGCAAAATTAATTAAAAATATTTTATTTCTTCCACTTCTCATTAATTTTTTTATTTTTTTTTTCTTTTTTTTCTTGACAAATTCAAAAAATATTTCCAATCTTTTGTCTAAACATAATTCATTGTTTTATCCGTTTGTTCTTTGATTGCTTTTTATTTTCACATATGTATATGTTTTTTTTTATTCCGAATAATCGATGGCATTCACTTGTTATGCTGAATCGATTACGTGAGAATGAATCAGTTACGTGAGAATCGTGAGAACATACGTGAGAATCATTCCTCTTATGACCAAATCATTGAGAATCATTTTTTTTTATTTTATACGTATTTATGTGATATTGGAATGAATTTTTGACCTAATTGCATAATCTTATATGACAAAAATGGTAGTATTCATTTAATTTCATTAATGTAATCAGAATTGAAATTATGTAAAATAGAAGAGATGATAGATATCATTAGGATGAAGGAAGGAAACAGATCAAAGAATATTTGATCGGAACGGAAAGATAATATCGGAACGGAGATATCTGGTGGAGTATTTCGAATATGATGTGTGATAAGGAATTAATTAATTGAATGAAGAAAAATAGGCTAAGCTAAATTCCGGAATTAAAATTTTTATTTTAAATTCTTCTACTAAATTTAAATCAAACTATGACTTTCGAATTGAATAAGATAATTTTGAATTACGTAAATACATTACGGAATTATATATTCACGTCACATATTCATCATAGAAATATATAAATAAATTAAATATACTCTTATTTCATTACTTTACCTGTACGGAACCTTACTTATCCGGCATTTTCCGGAAAAAAATTAACACTGCTAACTTTCCAGATTGATTTGGATGTTTGATGTTATCAGTTAATTTTCCGTAATATTTCCGTAACTCCGGGTTCAGTTAATTTTTCGTAATATTTGCGGAACAGGTTGAAAATTGGAGACAATTTCATATCATCCACTCCATTTTAGTAATTTTCATATTGCGGAACCTTTCTCCTTAATTTTGCAGAAATGAAATTTAATTACTTTTTAAAATTAGGACAATTTTTTTTTTAAGCCTTAATCCCATTAACCGATCGATACGTCCTCTCATTCTCGTCTTTTCTTTTAAATTTTGTTGAAAAAAAAAAAAGAAAAATCTTTCGATTAATTATTTTGTTTTTGAAAAACCTCAAAGTTATTTTCAAGTTTTCTTAATAATATCAAAGAATTCTGAATTTAATTTCAAATTTTGACTGTCAAGAATTTCTTAACTGGCAACAAATCAGTAGTATATCATATGATATCAGAATGGATTAAAATTTATTGAAATTTAAATTCACTTTAAATTTCATTTCATTAAATTTAAATGTATTTCCTTTCTCATGATAGATTCCATCCAACATACTTCTATTCATTCTTCGACGCTAATGAGGAAGCACTAGACGGAAATTTTATCAGTTGAAATATTATTTCTCTGGAAGTGCTGTTTCCTTCACGTACGCCTAGATATTTCTTCTGTTTTACGTACGTTTAGATATTTCTTCTGTTTTACGTACGTTTAGATATTTCCTCCGTCAGAATATTCATGAATAGTTCACGTATACGTTCGGTTATTCAAATTCCATATCATTTTGCTTCCTTTTTTTTCTTTTAAAAAGAAATCTAAAGATTTAGCAAAAATAAAACATTAAATTGATTCATTTTTAATTTCATTTCAATCAACATCATCATCGTAATTGTTCAATCAAGAATTGAATGATAGAAATATTAAATTCTAAATTAAATAATGAAATAAATGAAGCGGAAAAAAAATTCTTGTTTTTCTACAAACAAGAAAGAAATTGCTTTTACAAAGCATTATTTTAGTTTCAAATTTTTGTTTCAAACTTTTGCAAATATTTTTTAGCTAGAAATTATTTCCAAGAATTGATCATTTTTATCATTTGATTGAATGGTAGTACTAATGGAGAAAGAAAATATTTTAGCTCTATAATTTTGGATTATAATTAATAGGTCAAATTAATCTATAATTAATTAGTATTTGCTATATTCTCATTAATCAGTCCAGAATTATCAGTTAAATTGAAAAAAAAAAAAGTTTTCAAGTTTTTAAGTTTTTAAATTTTTTTTTACGGCTTTTTTGGTTTCGTTCTTTATATTACAACCCAGGAAATGCACAAATGCAATTTATAAACAGAATATCTATATGAAGGAAGGAAGCATTCGGAAAACAAAAAGGAGCATCAATTTAACAATTGACGTTTTTCAGCTTTATTTTCAATTTTACAATAGAACAAATGGCATTCTTCGAAAAATCTTCTTCCCTTATGAAAATCTTTCTTTAATTGTTTTTAATCACGTTTCACGTTTCACGTTGTAATTATTTCTAATTACGTTTCAAGTCTAATGTTTCACGTTTTGTAATTGTTTCGCTTTATGCACGTCTATTGTACACATGCACATATGCATGAAATAGATGAGGTCTTGCTGATCAAACGAATTAACGGTGAAACATTATAGGTGAATAGGATGAGGAATAATAAAGTGAACGTGATACGTGAATAGGATAAAGAATAAGGCAGTAAACGTGATACGTGAATAGGATAAGGAATAATAAGGTGAACGTGATACGTGAATAGGATAAGGAATAATAAAATGAACGTCGTACGTGAATAAGATAAGAGAAATGCAAACGAACGTGATACGTGGATAGAATAAGCAATAATACGTGAATAAAATAAGGCTTTGTTGTTGGAATGAGTTAATTAAAAGCCTGAAATGTTGCAATTCTAAAAAGTAATAAGTAATATTTGCTGGAAATGGCTTCAAAAATAAATTATTACAGAAAAACGTTCATGTGAACATTTGTAAAGTTTATTATTTTGTAGTATTTGAAACAATATTTTTAGCTAAACTTTTTGAGAAATTTTTTTAAGTTAAAAAAAAAAGTTCTAACAATATATTTGCATATTTAGTTTAAAAAAAAGAACAAAATGTAATTTCTGTACTCAAATATTTCATCTTTCTCATCCTCTCACACATTGAAAGAAGGAGTAAAATTTTAATTTGAAAATTGAATTTGAAAATTGAATTTGAAAATTTGAGTTTAGAATAGAAAATTTATTAAATTGAATGATGATGATGATGATATATGTATGTCATAGAATTAAAATTTTTCATGCTTCTTCCTATTGTTAATTTTAATGTCAAATAATTTCAATCTCAAAAATTTTCTTTCTTCTTCTCTCTACCTCTTTTCGAGAGTTAATTATTATTGGTTGAATAGATAAATTGTCGTTTTTTTTCGAAAAATCTGAGAAATAATTCAACGATAAATAATTAGAAATGATAATTGTAAATGAAATTCAATCATTCAGAAAAATTGGCAAATTTCACTTTATTTCGTTTTTTTTTTTGTTAAGAAAAAAAAACTATCACATTTATCTCTTTTCTTAATTTTAATCCCCGATTTTAAATCAATTTCAAATCAATTAGAATCCATATTTTAATCATTCAAAATTCATTTAATCATTTAATATAAATTGAATCCTCATTGTGCTAGTAATTAAATGATCAATTCAATCTTATTTAAGCCTCTCCTTAGTACTACTTTTTTCCCGAGATTTCGAAATTTCAATCAATCAAAATTCATATTTTAATCAATCAGAAAGAATTCATATTATTTAAGCACAATTTGAATCCTCAATTATGCTAATAATTAAATGATCGGTTGTTTAAGATGATTTTTATTTCTTATTATCATTGAAGTTAATAATTAATATTTCATTTGCTTCTTACCAAAGTTTGCTTTTTTTGAATTTTTGAACTGATATTTATATTAAAGCTGTAATTTTGCATAATTTCAGGTTCCAAAAGTTGGTTTCGGTATCGCGGTATCAAACGGTCACGAGAATCCGAATTTTACATCGGACGATCCGGCGGTGATCGTCAGTGACGTCATTCCAACTGGTCCTGCTTTTGGACTTGTCCAGTATGAATTTTTATTATTATTTGCCAAAAAAAAAAACTAATATAAACATTAAAAATTACAATTCACATAAATCATTCGTATAATTCAATTATTTGCATTTTTGGAAATATTTCAACCGCTTTTCTGGAAATTGATTATTTAAATTCCATGCAATATATAGGAATCGATTGAAAAGCATTTTTCTCTCGATATTTATTTACTACTATCATATACATTTATATGGAAGCCATTGAAATACAAAAAATAAACAAAATCAGAAATCAGTGAATGTAAATGGAATAAATGGAATTTTCTGCCATTTGAAATTTTAAGTGTTGAATTTACTTACATTTTGTTATTGTAATTGAAGCTGTTTATTAAGATACTATTATTTAGGTGTTTTTTATTTAATTTCCTAACTTTTTTTTTTATTTTTTGTTTTTTTTTAAAGATATGAAGATAATTTGATTTCCATTTATTAATAATTTACCATTGGCAGTAGATTTCTCAATCGTAGTTTGTAAAATTGTTGAAATTTAATTACCCAAATCTTGGTCATCCTCCAATTTTTCTTCTTTCATATTAAAATCATAAATAGTATGGCGCATTTAATACGTTGCTTTTAATCCATTTTTTTTTTTTTTTTTCATAAGCTTTTTAATTGATCTTTGTTCATTTTTTCTTTTCATTCATTATTTATATCTTTTATATTTCAATAATTAATTACAATTTTAATAAGAACTAATCAATTCTTATCTTGAATGATAAAAATTCTTGCACTAAAAAAAGATTTATTTTAAGTTATATCAAGTCAAATTGAATTAATTAAGTTAGAAGAATTAATTCAATATAAGAATCAATAGTATCAGAAAAGCAATTTGACATTTGGCTTGTTGTTTTAATTTTTTCGCCTAAAACTAATTGATTTTTTAGTATTCTTGAAACTATTTTTCTTCCTAATAATCATAACGAAATATTATTTTATCATTTTTCTTTCTCGTATTTGATAGAATGGATTTTTTCTTTCATTTTTTTTTTTTTTTTTTTTTTAAGTTTTAATAGAATTTTCAATCCTAATCATCTTCTTTGCATAATGTATTCATATTATCAATCGTACAAAATGATAAATTACATCAAAAATGGATAAGATATGATTTTAAATATTTTGTTAAAAACTTGAAAGGTCATTTCTTATCAATTTTTTTATCTTATCATTTTATCGATGCTTGATATCAGATACATTTGATCGTATATCAATTTAAATCATGTAAAATTTATTCCCCAACAATTGTTTTTATGCAAATAATTTTTCGTTTAACAATATTTCGGTCATCATTAATCATTGTCATCTGCCGGAGGGTGAAAGACCTTTCCATCGACTTTTTTTTTTCTTTTTTTTTTCGTAACATTTACGAATTTTGCGCGACTTGATATTCAACGGTAACGGAATTTTAGTAATTTGATATTCAACGATAACGGAATTTTTAAATTTTTTGAATTTTTCAAAAAATATTTATTGAAAAACAAAAAAAGAATTAAAAATATGAGCAAATACAAAACATCTAATCCACAATCTTTTTATTTTTGAAATAATGAACGAGCAATGAATAATTTCAATTTTTGTAATTTATTCAACAAAAGATTGTCAACAGATTAATTATTGGACATTGATCTTTGAAACTTGAAGATAAAACAAGAAGAAATCCTAATGACAAACATTTTCAAATCACGATGAATCTAATCGACAAAAGGATTAATTAGTATCATAAGATTGTTGATTGAGAATCATTGTCTTATTAATCTGATGTTCAAATATCAAGAAATGGATGATCGAATATCAATAATTAAAAAAAAACTAATGATTGATTAATTATAAATAAATTATTATTATTTTGTTGAATTATTGCAGGGTAAACGATTGTATTTTATCAGCAAACGGTGTATCACTCGAAAGTGCTGATTACGCAGAAGCTGTGAAAATTATGAAAGAATCGCAACAATTAAATATGGTTTATTTATTGATTTTTTTTTTTCATTATTTAAATTCTCAGTATTTAATTTCTCATTTTTTGAATTAATTTTTATTGCAAATTAAACAAAACAAAAAACAAAAAAACTTTAGGAATGCTTAAAAGATATCAAAATTTATCTGAAAATATCGGAAATTTTTCTAAAATTAATCTAACGAATAAAAGAATCATTATCATATAAATATATTCGATTATTCATTCTTCCCTCTCTCACGGTTCATTTCTTCGTTTCATTCTTTCCCCTTCTTTCTTAGAATTTGAAAAAAAAAAAGATGATTTTGACTTTTTTTTTTTTTTTTTTTGAATAAAATTTTTGCAGATTGTTAAACGACGTGTACCCATTCCACTTATCGAATATGAGCAACGTACATTGAAATTTACTTTGTCAAAATCTCGAAAAAAAGAAGGTAATAGATTGAATAAAATGTTGAGAATAGTAGAAATTGAAAACTTTCTAACTAATCAGTGTAATTTTAGCTGTTTATCACTTTTTTTTTTTTTTAGTCTTATTTTTTGATTCACATTGTTTTCGATTCTGGCATAAGATTTTTAGATTTTAAAGTTAGAGATAATTTGATAAAATATATTCATATTGCATAGCTGTATACTCATGTTGAATGAGATTTTTGATTTATAAAAAATGATGTTTTGCGTTTGATTTGGAAAAAATTTGCTGATTTCTCGTTTTTTTTCCAAATTTTCGGAGATTTTTTGATTTTTCGGTTTTTTTTTTTTTTTTTTTAAAGATTTCCCGAGATTTTTTTATCTTTCGGGTTTGTGATATTTTATAGTATTTGTAATAAACTAAACAGGCAAATGATTACTGTTCGTAGAATACTTTTTTCCAGTAAAATTTGATTTCAAGGTTGCGTGGGAGGGATTAAAATTTTGCATTTAATTATGATGAGGTAAGCTGCGGTAAAAGATAATTAATGAGATTTGCATATGACTAAAGTTTTTTTTGCATTCAAATGTAAGCATTCCATCTTATATCACTTAAAAAAATATAAAATGCTATTAAAATTGTTTTTTTTTCTAATCCCTTAAAAATTGCAATTTGCATTTGATATTATACATCAGTTGCTTCCTACATTATTTTGCTAATTTTCACAATTAAAATTTGCGATAGTCAGATTTTTTCCTGAGAAAATCTTTTCTTTTTTTCGAGACTGACATGAAATTTTAAAATTTATTTCTGACATTTGACTTGTTTAGATTCTCACTTTTTCATTAGTCGTTTTTTTTTTTTTTTCTGCCAAATACATTAAATTGATATTATGAGTAGGAGAAACTTTTTTCCAGTTGAGCAAAATCGAAATATAAACATTTAAAAACGACATAAAATAAAGCTTAACATTTTGAACTGATGTGTTAATCGGAGATATTTAATGAAAATAATAAACTTTATTGTTGTCTAAGCAACATTTATTGCATTTTAAAATGTTTACTTGAAAGTTTTAATCGATTTGTTTGGATCATTAAACCAAACTACTTGTTGAAAGAGTCATTCGTAATTAAACAAAAGTTTTTTTGCTTAGCTTTTGTTACAAAATGAAATTAGCAGCATAGAAAGCTAAATTATGCAATGAAATTTACAACATATTTTGAAATATTGACAAGAATCGGCGAAAACAGTTGGATAAAAAAATACACAAAATATTTTGTAAAAAAAAAGGACTGGGTTTTTGCCATTTAAACAGTGAAATGAGAAAAATGAATTTTCAGATTAGTTTTCAGAATTAGTAAAAATGGGGCTTGTGAATCTAGTTTTTTAAATTTATATTCAAATATTTAAATTAAATAGTAATTTCTTGATTTATAATGCAATGATTTTTATTGCATCATTTGTTTTTATTTAGCTTACTTATTTTTTTTTCTTTCTGATTTGTCAATTTTTTATTTTTTTCTTAAGTTTGTTTATTTCGTTAACTTTTCAGTAAAATACATCTTTTTAAATTTTCTTAAAAAATTAAACTTGTTTTATTATAAAATTGATTTTTTATTTTTTCAGTTATTAATTTAATTGTTCATTTTTAAAAATTAATGAATTTTAATTTTTTTTCTTAAAGATTTCGGCATCATCCTTGGTTGTAAATTTTACATCAAAGAAATTACAAATCGTAAGCTAGCTGAAAAGGATCCTGGTTTACGTGAAGGTGATACGGTACTCAGGATAAACGGTCAATCCGTAGAAGGTATCACAATTGAGGAAGCAACCAAATGGCTTTCAAAAAGTCGTGAAAAACTTTCTCTTGTTGTTCAAAGGGATGTACGACGAGATAGTAGCAGGTAAAATTATCGGCAAATGTGGAAGGATAAAATTCAGGATAGAAGTCTTTTTTTTTTTTTTTTTTAAGTTGGATGATGAAAAATTGCTAGAATTCTATTTTTTTTAAGCAATTGAAGAAATTTAAATTTCATAACGGATTTTTTTTTTGGAATAGATTTACATAGAAAAAAAATTTTATTGAAATTTAAATATTCTAGTTATTCATTAAAATTTATAAAATGTTGAGGATTGATATAAATACATTCATATTGTAATCAATTGCAATGCATATGTAATGCGATGATAATGATAGTGTTAGTGATAAAAATGAATTTAATTGAAGACGCAGTCCTTTTTTTTTTTTTTTAATTATTTTCCCCCTCTTCTTTTCCTTGTTTATTACTTTTCTTAGGTATCTTCCCAGGATTATTATAGAGTTTTTAATATTATTATTTCGATTTTATTGGTTACCATCCAGACAATTGTTGAACTGATTATCATTGAAATTTGCACTTCTAAATGAAAATTTTTTTTTTTTTTTTCGAAATTGAAGTTGAAAAAAAGGAGACTATTTACAGATGGCCAAGTCAGAATACAGTTTATGAACGATTAGGTTCGGTATCGGGAACACCGCGACATAGTCCATCACCGATGCATAATTTACATCAATCTTTAGCACCACGATCATCACTCGAATATGTCAATACTTCGACAACATCGAATAGCAGGTAAATTTTAGATTTAAATAAGGACAGAATGCAATAAAATTAATGAATTCTGTTTTTTTCCTTTTCAGAGATTTTAATTTTTCATTGATTTGACAATTTTGAATAGGTTTTTTTTTTTTTTTTTTTTTTTCATTTTAAAGTTTCAGTACTTCAAATTTTGAAGGGTTTTTGGTGTAGAAGACCTGAAAACTGATGTCGCATTGATGATAACAATCCTTTTACATTTTTTTTCTTTTTTTTCGCAGTTTTAAATTACATTGCAGCCACAAATGAAGCGAATTTGAAGTTGAAATAACTTATTGAGAATTTTTTTTTTTTAGCCTTTTGCTACCTGACTTATTTAAATAATTTCAAAATTTTCAGATGGTCTCAAAGTGAACGACAATCAGTTGACTATGGAGATTTTCATCGAAGGAATGGAAGTATTGCAAATAGTCAAAGTAGTCAGGGCGAAACCGGTGTTAGAACAGTTCGATTTCGAAAAATTGGAGGTACGCATATTATCTTAGCTCTAAAATTTTTCTTTAAAACTTTTTATTTTCAAATTAGGCTGAATTTCCTAATCTCAAATATACATATATTTTTAGATTGCTTAAATTCGAAAAAAATACCTATTTAATTCAAAATTTTAACTGTAGGTAGTTTGGGAGTTCGTGTAATTGGTGGAAATCAAGTTGGCATCTTTGTATCAGCTGTTCAAAAAGATTCACCCGCTGCGATTCATTCAATCAGATCGGGCGATCGAATTTTATCTGTTAATGAGAAACCAATGATTGGAGTTACTCGAGAAGAAGTATATATTTTTATTATATGTAGTAGAGCAATAATATCTACCTGTTTCAAATGTTCCAAAATAGAAGTATTGTTTCTGCATTGTAAAAGATGTCAAATTAGAAATCACACAATATTAATACATCAATTTGTGTATTTCTTTTTACAGAGAATTTCGATCAAATAATCCTTTTTGTATTTTTTCAAAGAAAATTTTAGGCTGTTCGTCATTTATTGGCACTGCAAGATGATGTAACGATCAAAGTAGAGTATGCAGCTGCGGAATTTGAAAGAATTCGAAATGGCGCATTAGGCGATAACTTTTATATTAGGTTTATTTTGCAACCTACATCTTCTTTTATTTCACTGTTTACATTTCATATTCCAAAGTTTCCAGAATAAAATTATTCTTGGCCATTGGATTCCTAAAATGTTGAATTTTATTGTTAAGAAATTTTTCTTCTCATCTTTTTGTCTGTATATTTTTGAATTTCTAAGCATAGAACTGCATTCATTAGATTCAGGATGACGCTTTTTTCTCCTTCTCGTTTTGTATAATAATGATTGAGTTAAAAGTTTTTTTTTTCAGAACTCATTTTACTCATCAAAAATCGTCCGGTCAACTGGAATTATCATTTCATAACGGTGATATTTTTCATATCACTGATACTCTTTTTGGTGGAACAGTTGGCTTTTGGCAAGCTACACGCGTATATTCTGCTGCTGAAAATGGTAACACTACTCAAAATGATAGCAACAAAGGTGTTATACCGAATTTAGAAACGTAAGATGTTTTGAAATTTTCAATTTTTAAATTATCAAAATTTTTTGAAAGCATTTATTTGATATGATTGATTGCAATCAATTAATAAATAATTTATAAGCGATGTAGTTTGGCATTATCTTCATTCTATTGAATGATATATTACGAATGTTATGCATTTTAAATATGGCATTCATTTTCAAATTTTTCGAATAAAATTTTGTTCAAATTTGAAAATTTTATGCAAACTAATGCTTTTTTAGGGCCGAAAAATTAGCAAAAGCATCACGTACTGATACATCAACATTCGGTCGTTCTACTTTCTTTCGTCGAAAACTAAAAGAGCGACGAACGAAATCGTTGACAAAAAATGTAATCGATGATGTAACTTTTGAGAATAACTGTGATATGGCTTTTCCTGCTTACGAACGAGTCACTTTAAGGCATCCACAATTCCAGAGGTTAGTATAAGATCAAAAAGAGTAAATATAATTTAATTTGAAACTTAAATTCTCTGCAAGATGTTAAATAAAAAACTAAATCTATACATTTTGATTTCATGGGTGGTTCTGATTAATTTATCCGTTGAATATCTTTAATTGGAAATTTTAGCATTTTATTCTTGCTATCAGCTAAATTTTCGGAAATTTAGTTGTTTGAAACGTAGATAATTGTTAAAGTTGTATTTCAGACCTTTGGTACTTTTTGGTCCATTGGCAGATATTGCTCGAAAGCGGTTATTGGCCAATTTTGCTCTTCGTTTTGCAAGTGTTATCGATGAAAGTATCGTGCGATTGAGTGCGATCGATGCGATTATCGCTGCAAATAAGGTATAAGTCGGGAAAATTGACGAAATTTCTTGAATTACTTAAAAGATAACATATTAAGAGAATTTTGAAGAAGAAATTTACATTTGATTTCTTATTGAATTCTTAATTTTCGAAACATATAATCAAACATAATTATCTTTGATAAATCTGTCATTGTTTATTGTATTTCAGCATTGTGTATTGGATGTTAGTCCAGGATCGGTAGAACGTTTACAACTTGCACAATATGCGCCGATTGTTATTTTTATTGACGTTGAAAGTCGAAGCAGAATACGTGAACTTCGGAATAAAGCTGGCGCTCCGACTATTTCTTCCAAAAAACTCGTTGAACAAGCGCATAAAATTAAAAAACATTATTCATATCTTTTGACCGGTATATTTCAAATCTAAAAGAAAATTTCTAAAAAAATTAGAGCATGTATACTCATTAAGCTAAGCTTATACTTTACAATGAATTAATCAAACATTTCATTTAATTCATTTAGTGATTGGGTTATTCATAATTCGGATTAATTGATCGTAGTTAATGAAGAAATTTGTTGAAAACTTTTGGTATATGCCTTTTAGTATTTTAGAACGCTTAACTTTGCTATATCAAGACTGAATATTACAGAAATTCATGATTTTAAAAATTTTCAGCAACATTAGATGCAACGAAGGAAGATGGCTGGTTTGAAGCTCTACTTCAGCTAATAGCTCATTTGCAAGATCGTCGAGTATGGATGCCAGAATTTCGACCTCTTACTAATCTGAATGATGTGATATTGCTTCCTATGCATAGTTTCCAAAATCAGAGTGATTCCGATGTGGATTCATTGAAAGGAGTAATATTTTATATATTTTTTATAGCTTACAAAGTATTAAAAAAGAGTAAAGTCGATTTTTCGTTACTCGTAATCTCATTTGCAATTTTCGATCATGCTTTAGTAAGCATCAAAAATTTAGCATATTTTTTAGGATTACTCAGCCAATGAATATTTCACAAGATCACAGTTGCAATTAGAAAACAATGATTCTCTCGTGAAGTAAGTTAATTTTTATATTAATCCGTCAATTACGTTTAATGCGCAATCCTAATTTTTTCCTTTTTTTTTTTTGTAATTTATTTGTGAAATGATTTCAATTCAGGAAAATTTATGACTTATTTTTCAAGAATATCTCGAATTTTTTTAGATCTGGCTTCGATTCTGAACTAAGTGGCTACGATGCACAATATCCAGCACCAATTCGACCAGTTCAACCACATCTTACTAATTATCCACCACCACCATCACCAACAATTATTGTTTCTTCTGCTGGAATGTTAACATCACGAAGCAATTTCTATCACAATATCGATCCTTGTGAGCCTTTATCACAATATTCCTCACGTGTGCAACTTGCATCTTCATTTGTTAACCCTATCACACAACAATCACCTTTAATTCATCGTAACTACTATTTTGATACACCTGAAACCATGGTACCATGGGCTACATTACCCCGGCAACATAACAACAATCACGGTGTGAATACTTTTCCAACATCAACAACAAACGATTCATCTAATATGATCATCACTAATAATTCTAATCGATCAGCAAATCAATCACAACTAACAAAATCTAATGTATCTCAATTGACCACTTTGCAACAACAACAACAACAACAACAACAATCACTTATTTTTCAACGGAAGCAACAACAGCAACAACGACAACAAAATCTTGTCCAGCCTGATTCTCCACGCCTTCTTCGAAGTCCTCAAAAATTGCCCGTTAAAGTATCACCACCACGATCACCTGTCAGTTTTTCGGGAAATTCAACTGCAACAGCACGTACTAGTATTACTAGATCATCACCTGTGGTACTAACTAGTAATAGTAGTAGTAGCACTAGTACAACGACAACAAATGTCATTGCAGACATTAGCAATAATCGTCGAATCAATCAGGCTACTACTTCTGCGATTATTAGTACCGATGTCACCACTGCTCTACCAGTACAAGCTGGCTTCAGTAATGTAAAACAGGTTTCTTCTTTTTTTTTTTGCTTTTTTTCGATAGAAAAATATTATCTTTAAATAATGGAAGTATAAATTCTGGGATATTTTGTTTAATTTGACAAGTAATAAATGCTTGATGGAAAAATATTATCATTATTTGGCCTATTTCTTCTATATATTGTAGGTTATGGTATAAATTCATTTAGATTTTGGCCGAAAATACTGATGATTATCCAGTTGGTGGTGGTACACAGGACACACGCGAAATTATGCGAAATCATTTTGACAATGTTGACAATCCATCATCATATAGTGCAAATAATTCTATAGTCAGTGGTCGAGATTCGATACATTCGGGACGAACAGGATTATTTTATGATCATCTGACCAGGTGATTGATTTGATTTCTTGTATCATGGGAAATAAATGATTATTTTACAACAGTATTTGATCGTAATCACTGGTTACGATTTCTAAAGCTTAAATTTAATTATTTGTCTATTTCTTTCTTAGATAATTTGAGTAAAAGGAAGAAGGATTCTCGACGTTTTTGAGATATTTGAATGAATTAAAATGAGAATAAATTCTCAATGAGTTTATGCTAGATATTATTACCGTGAATATTTCCAAAAAATACTCACTAGATTTTGATTTCAAAAGGGAAAAATTATTGAAATGCATGTATTATATAACAATTTTCATAAATATTGACAAATTTCAGGGATCGAAGGTTTAGTAATCAAATTGAGAAAAGGCAAAATGCACCATCTCAAATTTCGAATAGTAATTCACAGTTCCGTGTTCCAAATACTACAGCATCATCGTTGCTCGGTGAAAATTCGATGCTAATAAGGTTTGAAATTTTTGCAAAAAAGAAAAAAAAAAGTAAAAAATAAAAAAGTTGTAATGGGAAAGTTTTATTAATGGATTGGATATGGACAATATACTGGTATTACAAATTCAAATACAAATCCAAATGTATTGAAATAGTAGTAATAATGTTAAAAAATGGAAAAATCGCAGGATAAAACCGATTTGAAGAGTTATATGGATACAGAGGATTTATTATTTTTGGCAGATAACATATCCTTTTATAGTGGATTTGTTTACAATATTCTATACATGACACATAGATGTGATTATAAAAACATTTACATTAGTCTACGATTTTTTACTATCGAAGTTAAAGCTGGGAAATCGGTGACAAAGATCTGAATTAGACATCACATCGTAACATCCAATTTATATTCATTCGAAGTGATGAATCATGAAAGGAAATTTTCTACGATATAGCACTTTGATTATTTGAACAGATTTATGCAAAAATTATTTCGGTTTTTCCCGACAGAAATGATTTTTATCTTTAATTTTGATTTTATTTCAATGAAGAAGTTGAAAAAATCACTATCCTAATAATAGTTTGTTTAATTTCTCATATTTTTCATTATTCTTCTCAGTTTAAAGATCTTTTTCACTAAAAAGTTCTGATAATAAGGATGTTATAATGGATAAGTTTTTTTTTGGCTATCTGATTCAGTTTAAAATCCTTACAAGACTTACATCTTTTTAAATTCTAGAAATTTCATAATTATAATAGATTTAGCGAGAATAATGAAACAATTCGTAACATCGATGATGATAGTTCTGTTGTGCGATTATCGCATGCGTCTGCGACAAATGATTTGAATGCTCCAGTAGATCGCATCACTAATGAAGATAGTGGTATCACAAAAGAAGTTATCACGAGTACAGATTCTAATGCCACAATTATTGAGCAATCGACAGCAATGATAGATGCCCGCGGTGGAAGATTGAGCTGTCCAAAAACGGGGGTTTCATTGATCATTCCCGAAGGAGCAATTAATGAGGGTGTAAGTTTGTCTATTTTGAATATATTATAATATTTTAGGTTTATTTTCAGAGTATTTAATGTCTATTTTGGAGTTTTTGTCTCATCGTATTTTAGATTTTTTCAAAAAATTACAATAATCATTTTCCTTTTTGGAAAAGTTTGTAGTTTTTTGACTGCTGAGAGAAATTTCATAGATTTTTTTAACTAGAAGGAAATTTGGAGTTTCGATATTATAGATTCAGCAAGAAATCTATGTAAAAGTTTGTCGAGCAAGTGATGCCGGGAATCGACCACCACTTGATGAAAGCCGAGGTGAAAGTTTAATGAGTCCGTTGGTGATGTGTGGGCCTCAAGACTTGCAATTCAATGTTCCGGTTGAATTACGGTAATTCTTTTGAACATTTCCGGTATTTTGCATCTGTTCGGGAAAATTCTTTTCATTACAATAATTTTTACTTCATTTTGAAGAATTTTTTTTTCATTTTAATTATTTCTTCACGTGAAATTCAAGTTAAAAATTTAATATTTAAGCTTTTTAAATATTTATTGGAATGTTATTTGAATGCAAATGAGCAAACAAAAAATTTCATCTTTTCAATAGCTTTTCTAACTTCCTTGCCAGTTTTATACTTGTTTATCGATCAGGAATTCCTTTTAAATTCATTTCAACTAACTATGGAATTAGCTTTTCAGATTACCCCATTCCGTGTCAAATAGTAGTGAAAATTGGTCACTAGCTTTAAAATCTGGTACTGGCCAGCAGTGGGATCAAATGGCATTGGATAAAAACACTTCATCAGTTGTAACAGATCATTTTGTTTCCATTAAAATCAGTCATTTCTAAAAGTTTCAGTAACTATTTAGAATTACATTTGTTATTGTTGTAATAAGCTCATTGTTTTTTCTTTTGTTGCTTCTTTCTGTTAATTTAAAATGCCTCCTTCTTCCCAATTTTCCTTTCTTAATAACATATTAATTTCTTTTTCTTTCAAATAGTATTCTTTCTTGTCTACATTTCCCAGATTTTCTGGTACTGCTTTTTTATTTATTTATTTATTTATTTTCTAGATAATATTGCACATTCTACGAACATAGAAATTCTATATAAATTGAAAGATAAGTTTGTATACGTTCGAATTCAGTTCATTTTAAATCTTTTTTGATACAAAAACAATATATTTCATGTTGCTCATTGCGATCAAATAATTTTGTAGTCAGATTGGTTAATTTGTTGATTTCCTATTTTTATCATTTGTCAATCCAGTTTGACGGTCTTCAAATGAAAATTTATTACATACACTTGTGTCGTATTATTAAAGCATCAATAAGCACAAGATAATTGTAATTTTCATGTAACTAAGCTATTTTTTTAAATTTTCATCGTCAAAATTGTAAATTTGAATTAAGTAAAAGTTATTGTTTACACATATTTTTATAATCTAACATATTCAAATATAGTGATTGCTTTTTGTTTATTTGTTTATTAGGTATCGGCGAATAAATTTCCTTTCAGAGATATGTGTTACTCATAATTAAATTATGTTTAGAATAGTATTTTGTAAGAAATTTCATTACTTTTTTTCTAATATATATCGTTGTTAATTTTCCATTCGTTTTTCAAATTACAATGTATTCGTTTGATTTTTGCTTATTTGCTTGAATGATAATAAAGTAATAGCACATAAATCATGTTGTTTTTACAAAAGTTCGAAATTCAAATAACAAATTGACTAAATTAAATATCAAATTAATATGATGACAAACCGGAAGATTTGTTGAACTGAAACTCTGTAAAACCTTCCCGAAAAAAGTTTTACATTGGTAGAAATTTGGTCGGTCACTTTTTTTTTCTTCAGTTTTGGTTGTCTGATAGCTCATAATTTATTAGCATAACTTTCAAAATAACTCGCAAAATGTAATTTTAACAATCTATGAGAATATTTAAATATGTTGCTCAATTGAGCTTCAGTCTGCTTTCTTTACGTAATGATGATGGCCTTAATTTTTTTTTTTTTTTTTAAAGAAAAAAAAGGAAAAAAACTGATCGAATAAACAATAACAACAGAAACGACGAGTATAACTTTTAGTCTTTGCTCGAATTGATATAATTTGCGGAAAATTTGAATTAATTGTTTATTAGAGGTGACAACAAGAACTAGTTCCTAAAGGTCAAAAATTAAATACATAAAACGTGTGGTTTTTTGACATTAATTATTTTAATGTTGCATATGATTAATAAATTTTTTTCATTAATAATTTTCAATGAACATTTTTGAATTTCGTAGAATGAGATCAAATTCGATATTGCTTTAAATTGATTTAATTATATTTATTTCTTGTATAATAAAACAATTTCAGGTTGTGTTTTCTTACCTTTTTTTTTCTTTTTATTAATGTATACTATGCATTCTTACTGTCATTTTTATAAAGTTGAAGGGTGTTTTTGATTGTTACGTCAAGAGACCCTAATTTAATAGGTTCCATGAATTCAGTTAATTGTCATCAAATATTTTTTCTTCTTTTTTTTTTTTTTTTGTTAGATTGCTGATTAAAAATATTTTTAAATTCTAACAAATTGAAATAAAATAAAAAAAACTGAAATATTCCTCTTCTTTCATTTGTAAATGGCAAATTTTGTTTGAAAATAAATGCTTTTAAGTTTTTTTTCAAATAATTTTTAGAGCGAAATTACAATTAATTCCATGAGAATATCAATTATTTCAACAATTTATTTTACAGATTTCAATATGATATCACCAGTACTTATTTTATGCATGATATTATTGATTACACAAGAAGTTCAAGCATGGTCGTATCATCCGATCGGTTTTCATCATCCTCGTGTTCGGTACCATCCACCGATACATCGTCCGATTTTCCATCGTCCGCCTTATCATCATCCGTCTTTTTCGCCTCATTCAGTTCGTCCATATCATTCTGGATAAAAGCGATGCGTAAGTTTTATACTAATTATTCACAAACGATTTTTATCAAAAACTCAATTTCTTTCTAAATTTGACGGAATATTAAGAATGTTTCACGGAATCGAATTTAAACATGGTTCAACATATTTATGTAAAGAAAATTAACGGAATTATTCCATGTTTTCTGAATCATTTGTAATCATTATCATTATCAGGCGTGGTTGAACATACAAATGCATAGATTTGTACTGCAATTGATTCGTTGACTTTGCAAATATCAATGGAAAGAAATGAAAGGATTATTTTACATGAAATTAATTATTCATCAATTTAGATATCTTGATTCTGCATGTAAAAAATTTGCGTAATTTTTTATAATATTTTCATTAAGAAATGGTCTCTTAAAAATGGAAATTGAGAATAATCATAATTAATAAAGTGAAAATGAAACTGAATTTTTCTTCCAGTTTCAAAATTCTTATTATCACATTGTAGACTTGTTCCGAATTCATAATTGCTTATTCGATATGATTTATGCTAATTAATATAAACCTAATTAAGATAAGTTTTGATCGAACACATAGCAAGAAAATAAGTAGGAAAAATAACAAAATCTAACGGAAAACTAACATTTTTCTTGCTATTTTTTGATCTACTCTTAACTTACACTTTTTAAAATACTTTTCAATGATCTTCTTTTCACCAAAAATAAAAAATAAAAAAAGCTCGAGAAGAAGAAATATTAGGTTCCTCAAACAAAACTTATCTTTTTATAATTCAATTTTGCGATATTTTTGTTGTTTTATTCAAAAAAATTTTTTTTGTATTTTTATTTTGTCATTTGCCACAAATGTTATTTTATAGCTCTCATCTATTATTTTTGCATTCTTCCTCTAATGTTTTACAAATGAGGATTTTTCAATAAACAAAATCATTTCAAAAATTTTATGATTTTATTCAGAAATGAAAATTTCTGTATGATCTATTTCCACAAGTACGAATGTTAGCAAAAATGATAACCTTGAATTTTTGTGTATTCTGTTTTTACGTGTAAGGAAACAACAAATTGGCAAGATTGAAGAATCTTTAATTTTAATATATTCTATTTTTAACGAATAAACGAGCAATAGATGGCGTAATTCGAGATTCTTTATGAGCTTTTTTAGAGAACCATGTTTGATCGTGTATTTTTGTATTTTTGCAATTCAAAAATTAAAATCAAATTAAAATGATGATTTTTAATTCTCGACTTTCAATCATTTCGAATTTTAATATAAACAAAATGAGTTTTTCCTTCAACATTTGTCATCCGTGAATGATGCAAGATTGCGTATGCTTGACAAATAATATCGTGATGCAACCAGACAGAAATATTACGGTACCAAAAAGAAGTAGAAGCATGTCCAACGATGAAAGACAAATTGAGATTATGCGAAATTCCTTTTTCTTTGCTAAATTCATGAAAATTAACTTTAAATTACAGAAAACGAAGAACAATTGTCACTCCGAATTCATTAAGATTTAATTTCGACGAATAAATCCATCTCATCTAGAATGTATCATAAGTAAAATGCTATTACACCTACTTGATATGTTGTGATAAAACATTTGTTCAATTTCAAACATTTCTCTCTTTCTGTCACTTTCTTTCAAAAGAACAAATGTTCTTTTTCCTTCTCCAAACCGTTCATATTCCTTACAAAAAAAAAAAAAGAAATTTCCTTCAGAAATGAATCTTTTCTAATTGTCATCCTTGTCACTTTCACTATTTATCTACCATTTTTTTACTTCAAGCAACTATAAAGATAATCTCCTTGATTGAAACATCAAGATTAAAGAAAATTTGCAGGCTGATGTTATAGTTATTTCGTTACCATTACATCATTCTGACCGCATCTTTCTTCAATTCGATGTCTCAATTAGGGATGCTAACTTTATCGTTGTTTAAAAATATTTGAAGGCTGAATTTCAACCCGTGGGAAAACAACAAAACGTGCCGTCAGATCCATTTCAGCAGTTCTCATTTCCGGAGTAGGCTTTTCGATAACCTTAAACTGTTGGAAGGACGAATTCCTCTCGAAATTCGTAACTTATCGGGTATCGCGCTAATTTTTACGAACTAAATAAATAATTGTAAATTTCAAAAGTGGAAATTAAGGAAAAATTTCACGGATCATCTGCTAAAAAAATTTAGTCCCAATTTCAACGCGCTGTCAGTTCTCAAAAGCAAAAATTAATTTTTAATTATCTAAGACTCACTCATTTTCTCGTGTTAATTTTTGTGGCGGCGATGGCGTTAAATGAAATTTTTTTTCTTTATATATAGCATTGATTGAATCAAAGAATTCTTTTTCGAGCTCTGGAATTAGTCTATAACTTAACTATTTATTACAACAATGAACTTTAACTATAACTTTAACTATTTAAATAACTGCAATATTGCTAGAGTGTAATAACTACTCAATCCGCTTTGAAGTTGATGCTGAACATGATATTCATTGAAACTCTCGCATACAACATTTCTCAAACATTCAGTATGGGAAAAGTATTGCAAAAATACAAGCTTATTATTTGAGATTAATGTACAATGACGCACAAAAAATCAGTCGAGGCTCTTGGCCGATCATTGCAAAATTTGTGTGAAAATATCAGATCATTTGGGAACATATTAAATTACATGTAGAAGATTTCAGGCAAGCATTATCTGTAATTCTTCAATCGACACCAGCGACGAAATAAATGCTTGCCTGAAATACTCTACTTTGTGGCGACAATAAAGAAATTAAAATTAATCACAAATATGCGTGTCCAGCTGCAAAATGATCGATCAGCTGGATATTTTCACATCAACTGCTGGAAATTGGGAACGAAAAGCTGCCGTTTGATCTGGCCTTAGGATGAATTTCACTACCTCATAATTTTTGCAACGTAGTGAAATCAAAAGAAGAGTTAATTGGAAAGATATTTTCCAATATTCAAACAAATTATAAGGATTACGATTGGCAGAGTGAACGAACTATTCTTGTGGCCAAGAACAATGACATTCGACGAATTTCACAGTATTATTCAGTCTAACATTCAAAACGAAATAGTCACATACAAGTCCGTCGACACTGTTGCTAAACCAGATGAAGCATTTAATTATCCAACAGAATTTTTGAATTCACTCGATCTGCCAGGGTTACCATCGCACGTACTGCAATTAAATATCGATCTGTCAACTATCATTTTGCGAAATATCAACCGGCCAAAACTTTTGCAGCAGCACGCGGCTTGCAGTGAAATATTTAATGAGCTATGTCGTAGAAGTAACAATCTTGACAAGATCTTTCAAAAGTGAAGATGTCCTTATTCCTCGAATTCCTATAATTCTGACGGATACGCCATTTCAGTTTAAGAGATTGCAATTTCCAATTCAATTGGCATTTGCATTTACTATCAAAAAGCTCAGGACCAATCTTTGGAATTGTGTGGTTTATATGTAGAGACCGATTGCTTCTCACATGGACAATTATATGTTGCTGTTCTAAAGTTAGCAGGGAAATCTCTATATCTACACGGACAGTGGAACAACACAAAATATTGTTTCCCACAAATATTGTGAAATTAAACAAATTAAATGTAGGCGAGAGCTGAAAGAGATATTTATTAAAGGGGAAACAATTACGAACAAACAGCTATTCCAAAGTATCCAAGCGACTTATCACTGAGTTTCTTTCCTTTGTTGCTCGCAGAATAGAATAATCCTGATCCCTGATTGCTGATTGTTGTGTTGATTCGAATCGATTATTGCTGGAGTCGTTGTACAATATCGTTGGTAGAAAACCCTTGTCGAAAACTGCTGTAGAAATACTGGCGCTCGTTGACCATTCGTGGAATAAGAATGTTCTTCTGCTCCAAATCCGATCCTCATATATCCTTTCGGATTCCCTCCTTCTTCTCTGATCTCCAATTTGGCGTCTCATGATCTCACTTTGTTTATCTCTTATTTGAAGCGTTTGGCGGCAAACATGTTTACCGTTTTGGCGGGAACCGTTTTTTTTATTTGCATAGATTAGCTAGAGCCGAACAAGCGAACATAACCGAACCTTATAGATTAACTAGATCAGGAGCGTTGTCGGATCCAGCTAGTTTTTAATGAAAAAAGAAAAAAAATTCGATAAAAAAATGTATAACTATCCATTGCAAATGAAAAAATATAATGACCGGTAGACAAATATGATGAAAAATAAAATATTGTAGAAATTTACATGATAAAATGAATTGAAATAGCGTATGAAAATTTGAGTGATTAAATGGATACAATATAACATTTTGTCCAATAATAAATCAAAATTTTCTGTTCAATTTTCATCAATTATTTTGCTAATCAATCAAATAATAATCGATGAAGTATGAAAAACAAAACAGTATTCATAGCCTTGCAGATGATATTATTTTCTGCATTAATATAGCTATGCTGAAACCATTTTTTATTGCTGTAGCTACTGCGCAATATAGATGCATCGGTAAACACATGGATTTCCAATTGTTGTAAAAGATCAGGATCTATCACACAGCGTGGAATATCTTTGACTTTTGTTGGCCATCGGTTTATAAGGATTTCCCATGTCTCAATGTCGTCGTTCTCCAACGATTGATCCCAAGACAATTTCTTTTTCCAAAGAGCTTCTAGGAACAGTTTGAATATCAGCATTGATGGAATTAAAAAACCCAAAGGATCATATTGCGAAGCGATGAATTTTAAGATTGTTCTCTTTGTTGGGGTTTGGTTACTCCATGGCTTTAAAATTATTCCAATAGAATCAGTGGCTGGATTCTAATTGATACCGAGAATTTTCTTTGTTTTTCTTACTTCTGTTCGGTCGCTTTCAGGTATAAGTCCATTGAATTTATTGTCATTTGAAAAGAATTCTCGTATGTTCATTGAAGCGTTTTTGAAAATATCTTTCGTTTCGTAGTAAATTTTGAATGCTTCTTGGGTTCCACTTACGGGTAATATAACATTATCGACATAAAGGTTTTTCTTAATTTCCAAAGTGGTTTTACTACCGTAAGTTTCTAAATGATAGTTGAGTATAGCTGAAAGTAAGAAGGGAGAAACTATTACTCCAAATGGTACTCTTTGAAATCGGTAACATACCAAATTTTCCTTTGTAATTTCTCCTTGAATGTCCTTCAGCCATAAGAACCGAGTGCAATTTCTCTCTGACGGATGTAATTCCAATTGCAAAAAGGCCTTTTCTATATCTGCCGTTATGACATTTTTCATCATTCTCAGACGGAGAAAAATACCTGCCAAATCGGGTAATGTAGTGGGACCACGATATAACACATTATTCAGACTTTTTTCTCCTTTAATATGGGCTGAAGCATCGTAGACAATTCGTAATTTTGTAGTTGTCTTTCCTGGTGTTAATACTTCATGATGAGGCAAATAATG